>CM068827.1:87439059-87441559 GCA_028554795.2 Sinohyriopsis cumingii
CTACCTTACATCTGTTGCTTGAAAACTGAGACCCGCCCATGCAAATATGGTGACTGTATTACAAAAAACAAAACAAAAACAACGTTGGATTAGAAATGCCAATAAGTTGAAAGGGTTTGGGACCTCTGCCGACAATCAGGTTAGAAATTATAAACTGATGAATGAAACGACTAAGTTTTCAGCATTTTTTTTATATCCTTGAAGCCGTTTGTTGTTTAACTAGGTAGGCAGGTACAAACAAACGGGAAAGTGTGCGAACATGGGCGCCCGAATGATTTTAAAAAAAGTAAAATCTCTTATGTATACCCCTATCTCTTATGTATACCCCTGTATACCCCTATCTCTTATGTATACCCCTATCTCAAAGCATGGAAACTTACATTCTAAAAAATAAGAACATTGGGACTACAACACTTTCACTGCGGCTCGTTACAAATGAAATGAAAACTATCCGATAAATGGATATTGGTATTGGGAATAGGAAGATCAAAGACTAACATTATACATTATAACAATTGGTCCCAAAATTCTGCTATGTAAGACGCCGACCCTGATAATAATGCCATTATAAAGAATCTAAATACCATTTTAACGATATTAATGTCAAAAATATCGTCGTGACGGTGTATTGTTGCCATTGGAAAATTACCGCTGTATCCACAAATTTTAGTGATGTAATATTAACAAGATACCGTTGCAACGGCACCAGTTGTTTTGGTCCATTTGATTCACTATATGTTTCGAAGCTTTTGGTAAACCACAGTTCAGTAATATTCAGATTGTGTGTTATATACATCTACTGGATTTCAAGCAGCGTGAATGCTTGTAAGTAATTTAAAGCTTTACCTAATAACTTTGTATTTTCTTCGCCAAGACATAATGAGTTCCATGCCACTAATATAATTAAGTACATTAAAAAAAAAAACAGAAAACGTTGTACTCAATTTTCTGTCTTTTAGTAACCTGTAATTTGCAAGCATCATTGAACGCAATTAGACGTACAATACATGATTTACGGTTCATGGCTAACTGGAGAATGACCTTTGCATTTGTATTTCAGTTGGTTACATTTGTAATAACATAGAACTCAGTAACTGTAGGAACACATGGGGTGGGGGCACTCCTCCTCTAGTTGTATATTACCTATGAATGTTAACAGCTTTCTTTCTGAATAGTTACCATCCTGACTAGTGGTTACAAGAAGTTTCACAGGCTGTATACATGCTTGCCAGACTGATAACAGCGTGCCCATACAAAATATGTATACCATGTGGCATAGTTTACTGACCTGTATTTCAGATTATAGTTTTCCTTCTTCTTTCTATCATTGGCTATTCACAATTTCAATCAATACTTAAGATTACAGAACAAACCCTGACCTACGTGCAGCAATGCTTAACATTATTTGCATGTTAATTCATCAGGTCTATTTTGAAAAGTGGTATATCCATAGACCGCTCATGAACATGGGAATAAGAGTGGAAAATTTTACTTGGGATTCTGTATACAGTCAGCAGACGAGTTAAGCCTACTAATTAGTATAGCTTAATTTAAGTCTGATCTTTTTTCTTAAAATTTAACCATTAATCAAAGAAAACTGTTTATTTCCTAGATAAAATGTAATGAAAACTGAGTGAAAAATAATATGTTATAACAGCTTTAATTTGTACATGTTATTAAGTAAAACTAGGCAAGGTGTCAACAGCGTTAACGTCAGATTAAATTATCATTCGGACGTTCTTGCTTAATAAATAAAACAACGCTCAGCCGTTAGTTGGAATGTTAATAAACAACAGTTGACTGACAGCTTGCGGTAGGCGGGTGTAGCTACCGTATTCATCAGTTGATACGCATGGTAAAATTACTTATGTAACTACTAAGTTTTAAAAAAAAATCTGAGATGGCTATCTGAGTCACTCTAGCATTTTCAGATTCGGTATAACTTCAGTCTGAAAAACAGTAGCCATGTTATGAACTTACTTGAATGCTCACAGAAAGCCCAGTTTTCAGGATTAATACACACTAGTCATTTCATTCAAACATAATTACGAACTTCGTATAACATCATATGCCCAAAAGTCTTACCTACAAAGTTTAAAAGCATATTCAAGTACCAGGTACTAAAGCCGAAATCTCCGACCGTATTTGATATCAACAAAGTCTAGATCCAGTTTGAATAGTAAAATCTCCCACAAAATGCTTCGGTACGCAAAACTGAAAAATTGCAACCTCGCTTATCAGTCATGTTTATTCACGAAATTCCGGCAAAACGAGCAACGATTCGAATAGATTTAAACTGACACCGCGTGCATCTAACTTCAACAACAAAATCAGTTTAACCTTCATACGCTAAAACTAAATCAGGTATTTAATGTAATTCTACGTTTCTTCCTGCAATGCATGTTGTCAAGGCACAATCAGTATGGGATGTTGATCGGGAAAGCTGTATCCAGTGAGTACGTGACATCAGGAGATAACTCTCAACGATACGTTTCCTGAG
>CM068827.1:87446559-87569545 GCA_028554795.2 Sinohyriopsis cumingii
CCTATTTATAGAAGTTGTCATTTTGATTGCCTTTTGTAAAAATAGTTGTTATTATAGATATATGCTTCTCGTTTTCGGCCATAAAATGAGTTCCATTTGGTTTTGAATCATTTAGTGTTATGCTCATTAGAATGGGTCTTTTAATAAGCGCTTGTGAATGTTTTTAATATCAATTAGTATTTTTTCAACATTAATTATTGCGGCTATACTGATGTATAACCACATTTAGTTTCTTTGCCAAACATTTGCCGATTCAAAGATTTGTCCAGTTTCAGATAACAAAAGGAAACCCATCACAGGGTCACATTACTTTCTTTTCATAAGACTATTTATGTGTAATTTCTTTAATGTGTGGAACAGTGAGAAGTACCGAACTTCCTATCATGATCGCCAAGCAGGGCTATTTATTATATACTCGCTTATAAGACTAGTCTAACTGTAAAGACGCCTGCAGATCTGGGTCTGTGCAGTTTGTTAGAAGTAATCAGTACAGCGAACAACACACATCCTAATCGGCAGGCACATTATGCTACCGCAGATCAGTATATTTGTTGTTTGCAGTTTGACTCGACTTATAAGCGAGTACATTCGGTAATAACTAAATTATTTAAATCCCTGTGTTTATAAATGCACGTATTCATTCGGGCGTAGAGGCAGATGACAACACACCTTTAATTAAAACTCAAGTTCTGATACCGATTGTTAAAGCGGAACAGCTGAAACATCTGCCCCTGTCTTTGCGAGATTCACTGCCCATTAGGGTCTAATAATAATCAATGCTGTAATTGCGCGCCCGAGGCGGTATTTTAAACTTTCTGATCAATGAACTAGAAAACACCAGTTTGTGCTAATTTGTCCCTAAGCAATCTAAATAATTGCGATTCTCTTATGAAAAAAGAAGAATTCATGTATCGGTGTTAATGATATAGTTTGCATTTTTGTTTATCAAAACTAATTTTAAGACTTGCCTTATCAAAGATACTGTTTATATCTCACGGTGACCTAACCCTAGTTATTATTACATGCTTTCCATTTTCAGAACAGAGTGTGATGTACACATTCATGCCTAGGGACTCAGGTGACATGCATATTAGATTGCTTACCGTTATTTATGAAGCAAAATAAAAATAATACCTGGTTAGCCTGGTCATTAATCCAAACCAACATAAATTTTTCGACAAATTGCATCTGCCTAAGCCGACGTCCAGATTTGCAGACATTTTGAAATCTCGATCCTGCTCACCTGAGTCTGAGTTTTAGGCCAAATGTTAGATTTCGCAACTTACATCAGGGTCGCTAAGTCCAAATAAGATACAATTATCTCGTTCCATTTACCTGGTTTATATTGATGTTGAACGGATTCTTTGCTAAAAAATATTCATTTTCTAAGAGGTAAAATTGAAGCAGAATATCAAAAGTAAAATCACGAAGACGAGCTTGCTTGACTTCGTTTTAGTTCGCTTTCCAATAAAAAAAAAGTCGAAGATGTATGACAAGACAGAATTTAAACAAAATCAGAATGATAAAGACTTTGATATTCTATTGTAGATCTTTGAAAGTGTACATATACTTTGGCTATACTAATCAAAATTTGCCATTCAAACAATTTGGGTTTACACAAGTTTGCTTAGATTTGACTAGTCGGACTTAAGATGACCATTCTAGAAGAAGACCAATTAGTGTATAGTACAGAATCAGACCATTTCTATACATAAATGGAGAAGAAATTCTGACCGCGATATTAAAAGTCATTCTTTGGAAAGGTACTCCTGGAATATATAAATAGTAGATAAACAAAAGTGCAACATGAGTTATGAATGTTTGGCAGAATTTAGCATCACACATAGATATGAATCAAACATTCAGATGATGGTCATGTAAGAATCTGTAAAACGGGTTAAGATCATTAAAGCTTACATGCATATAAATGAAAGATAGATTTATTTATCTATACTGCACAATCTGTATTAAATACTTCTATAAAAAATGACACAGACTATACAAACACAGTGAAGAGAATTACAGCCACTGGTTTGAAAGTTGTTTGGTACAATAGAGGACAGTAGAAAATTTGAAAATTAATTTTATATTTCGGTGACATGTGTGCAGTAATGAAACAAGTTTACATAATGCCCGACAGAAAAACTGAAAAGTAAAGAAATAAAGATGCTAACAAGTTGATCGTGTTTAAAGCTGTTTAACTTAAAGGAAAACGAACTCTTAATTTTGTTTGAATCTTGAATGAATATACTAAGTGTATGGAAAGATATACCAAAACGTTCATTAAACTTCACTGAATTTGAAAGATTTGGCTGCTAATTTCAAATATTTTCTTCAACAGTCCGGGCCATGAGGTAGCCAAAAGAGATATAGTTATCACTGTTGCATTTTGTTACCGCCGATACATCGATCTACCTATTTGCATCCATAATTTTATTTCTGAAACTATTTAGCATTCACATCACGAAAATCAATTCAGGGTACAGAGATACAAAATTAGTATGTAAGGCTATTAGATACGCGCTTACTACTTAGTGAACCTACATGACTGTCACTATTGTAAGATGACTATAAATGATTCTTAAAGCAAAACTAAACATTGTATTAAGATACTTCGAGTTATTGCTGTGATATGTAATTTTTCATAAGAAATAACATTATATCCATATGAAATATAAACTTTATAAGAACTATCAGAACTTTGAATCATTTTCGACTGTCATCTTGTCGCATGGCCTGAAATGATTACACAATGCAATCTGTTACTAGTACACACATGTACTGCTAGCGACGTCCTGTGCTTCGGTTAGGTCTTCGATTGCTTGAAAAATGAGAAAGTATCCCTTATAGATGTGGCAAAATGCAACACGCCGCTACATAATGAAGTTTTCTACACATCTTTCATTTCATAAAAGCGATTTGTGATAATTAGTTCGATTTATTTTGATGACTGTTAATGTTTAAGGCATTATTATTTTGGTGCAGACTGCTCACGTGGCCTAAGTGGCTCGACTGTCCGCTTCGGATGCGGGATGTTGCGGGATCTAATCCTGGCCAAGTCATAACAAAGACTTATAAAAATGGTATTAGCAGCTCCCTCGCTAGGTGCTCAGCATTACGAAGTTAGGATTGGTCGGCCTGGTGTCAGGATAATGATGCTACATGTCTGCGACATGATGCCCTAATACTATACCACTATAAACTGCCACATTGCAGCCATCGTAGCGATATGACTGAGTTTTTTTTTAAAGCGCATTTAAAAATCCAAATCGCACACAAAACTCTCTCTCTCTCTCTCTCTCTCTCACACACACACACACACACACACACACACACACACACACACGCGCTCAATTTTTATACGTTCTTAAAATATGACGAGGTTTAGAATGCGACAGATATGGAGGAAAAAAAACCATCTGAGTATGAATGAATGAAAACGTGCACGACATGCTGATTTGGTTATATAGTACATAAAAACTATAACAATTTTGCAACGAAATGGCACAGATAACAAACGCGATATGCTAACTACAATGTAGGCAACATCCTATCAGGAATATAAATTACATCACAGAAGAAAATGAAATAACACTAAATCTCTGAACTCAGTTCTATCAGCATTACAGTTTTTTATATAGCTATCATGTGTGTTTAACTTTTGTCCATGACTGTAGATTGTACTTTAAGATAATAGTGTTTTGTAAACAAGATGTTTGCATGACTTAACGTTTGTCCATGAGTGTAAGTTGAAAACATCATTTGTTTACTTCAGAACATTCTGGAAACGGACTCGTTTAAGTAGCGAGTGTTCAATGTCAGTCCAGTTTGCAGTTAGACCAGGTTTTTCCGTTGGAAAACTTCATATTATATAAAGTTATTGATCAAATTGAAATGTGAATAAATAGGGGTTTGAAAAATAAATACTTGATCATTGTTTTAAGTTTTGTACGTGGGGATCATAAACAAGATGTGTTCAGGTATAGCTCAAGATAAATTATTTATTTAAATTGTTCATTGGAATTACTAAGTGTTCATTGACTTTCGATTAACATATTATTTGGAATCAACGTGAAGTCATTCAAGGAACATTCCAGATTGCATCGTTGGGGAACATCAGTAAATTCGAGACTATTGGAATTCATTCGGAATTTTCCTTACGTTTGGACTTCTAATATGATATTTAGGGAAATATATTGTTTGTTGGTTTACTTAAAGTGTTGGCTTTACTTTTTCTGTTACTTATTTAAGATGTAGAGTCGTAACAATCTCAAAACAGATGAAAATTAAATACAACGAAAAAAGATTTTAAGCTGGTATACGATGTTTCGAACAGCAAAATTAACTAAGTAACATATTCCATCATGGGTACATTTAAACTTTTTTTCAAATTTCTTTCAAAGAAAATAGATTGCTGTCGGGTATTTCTGTACACCTAAGGTTTCCGTTTACCAATATTGATGCAAAACGCATACCGAATTCGACCGATTGACGAAAATGAAAATGCTGCAATGCTTACCTTTTGAAAAGAGGCAGTTGTCACCAGAATGTTGTGTTCAAAATATTATTAGTTTCGGACACAAAGGATACCGCCCCTGTGTTTTCTTGACTCACGATATGTCGGCCTATTCTGCGCATAGCTTTGAAAAGATGCAATGTTTAATAATCAGGCTATGGAAATGAAATACATTACTTTGGACTGTTTCTGTCAGCATTTCGGTCGAATAATTAGGTCAGGTTTAAAACTGGTTTTACAAAGTTCAACGTAACAATGCTAATAAATGGCAAGAGATATTAGGCAAACTAAACTGATCTTGTAAAAGAATGAGTAAAGTTCAACATTTTATAAAATAAAAAAGCAATTATGTTGAAGAGACCCAACAGTGAATATGATGTGTTGGGTTAACAACGTCTCGTGTATGGGGAAAAAATTACTAAAGAATTTAGAAATAGATTATACGCATGGTAATTTCTTGAGAATCCCATTCCAGCGGCAAGTGACATTTTGGATAGTAGCCGATTTTGTACGTGTGGGACAGCTTATTGCAGAACTGGAAACTTGGATTAAAATGAAGTATAGTTTTAAGGTATACATATCCATCTTTTATATGTTTATTTATTTGTATGATTCTGAAAGATACAAAAAGATTTTCTGGGTTACAAGTTCACAAAGGTCATGAAGTGGGCCTTCATGCTGACATTTAAAAAAAAAAAACATTTTCATGTGCATTTACGGTAGAAATGTGAGATATTTTTGTAAATATTATGAACATGACTTCCTTAATTAAAGGACCATCGTTCTTTCTCGATACGAATTGGATATTCGACTAAAAACAACACGTGATCCAATGTTTACAGGAAGGTCGTATCATTGCGCAGAATTACACGACGCGCAGAATTAGCCGACATGATGGTATATATCAGTGATTCATAATACAATCCGTTGTAAGATGTCACAAATGTACAGAGAGAAACTGATACAAGCATTGACGGGATGGGAAGAAACAAAAGCAAAATCCCAAAGACGAAATGATTGATAAAATAAACTAGATCAATCTGTTGGAAATGCAACATTATAAAGCACAATAAAAAGAGGATTAAAAGTGGAATGTCGAAAAGACTAGGTAACGATTGAATGTATTTATACAAGAAAGGAACTATCATATATGAATGTATAGGCGAACACTGTAAAAAAAAATTATCACGCTAAGCTAAATCTTACCTTAGATAAACAGACTTCATATATAACACATAAATAAGTACAGTATCGTACCCTTGTGCTGCGATTCAGTTTAATGCATTGAATTGGTCAACTCTCGTTAAACACTTAACATAGCAGATGCCTTGTATAATATCAAAATGTACTATACGGAATGTCAATCTTTAATACACAAACAATTAAACAGTTTTTATAAATATACCTTAAAATTTTACAATAATTACGTTTTGAAAAGATGCTAATCACGGTGTGACAAGAAATTAAAGCAGAATCACTTAAACAAGGCCTCTTGGACTGTAACATCTGATTGTGGGATATCTTTAACTCCTTTAATAAAAAAAATTTTATATGAATTAGTTAAAACATTATACGAATTTCTAATTTATTTCCGGACGTGAAAATTGATGCGTGAGGTTAAAATACTTTACCTGGTGATGATGCATTCAAATCCAGTAACAACATTATAAATATAAAGGAATTTAGTTTTATTTTGCAGCGATCTAAACATTGCACCACAGTATGATTGGAGATACCTAAAATCAGGGCCGACAAGGGGCGGGGGGTAACCGGGGATATATCCATGGGGCCCAGACCCATTTTATAAAACCAAAATTGTCTTTGAACAAGAACTAGGAGAGGCCCGTATATTTCTTACCCCAGGGCCCGTGATCGCTCTCTATGTCACTGCATAATTGATCGATAATGGACTAGAGGAACATATAGCTGTGTAACTAAAGGGCAACCTACACCATCTGTTGTATTATCTGCTTACCAGCGAAATTATTACTATAAAACAGGTACTGCTGAAAACTTGCATACATTTTGAGTCAATGATAAGCTGACAGGAAAAAGTCTTATATGGTCGTTTTCATCTTCGTACAAGATAGCCGGTGTTGGACAAGATGAAGGTACTGTAAGGCTAAATCAAAGAATAAGGTGTTATTTATAATGCATATAGTTGCATAGGTACAAACACACACATACATACTTTCTCTCTCTCTCTCTCTCTCTCTCTCTCTCTCTCTCTCTCACACACACACACAAACACACGGATGTGACACAGACGAAAAGGTCATATTGCATCTCATACAATACATAACATATGCAAAGGTGAATTTGGAATGTATTTTGGTGACCGTCTTTTATGTGAAGGAGTGATATAGTTATAGAAATGGTAATATAGTAGTCTAGAACAACTATTTTCAATAATTCTTCGGATTCGGTTTATTTCACCCTTGTAATCTCTATAATACTTGATACTTTCTTTAAGAAAAAACATCGTCTATATCATGACACTGATTCTGAAAAGTTAGTTCGGTTTAATTTTGTAATGCTTTTACTTTGTTGGTCTTGTATCGTATGACCATCACAAATAAAAAAATACCAGTAAGATATTTACAGTATCATCAACTATAAACTTCTATTTTGTATTGGCCTACGAGCACTCGGCATCATAATCATCATCTGATGACGATGATAATTACTTGTATTTACACTTGACGCTTAAGTTATCGGTAACGGAGCTTGTTGCAAGTATGAAATGAAGTCTCGCGTGGAAATTAGATTAGACAATACTGTTAAAGATTTCTTCAATGATTAAGTTAGCAATCCTTAAAGAATTTACATCTTTTCTGGTGCTTTTTATGCCGTTCTCTGATCGAATTTTCTCTTTTTAGACCGTTTTTCTTTACTCTATCAGTTATATCGTATTTGTTTAGTGAAAACACTTTTTGTTGTTGATCAAGACCTGAAAAATAGAAAGAAGCACCATGAATAACGTGATACACTTCTAAATCATCTTCATTTAGGTTCAGTGAAGATTTGCCATTTACTATAAAAGTTAATTTTTGGAACAACAAATATTTTCAAAGCTGTATAATGGCAGAGACAACTTCCGGTAATTCAATTCTGGTAGGTTGTAATATTTTGTCAAATTACGATACTTTCATGGTACGATCGGTCAATCATGGGTGCATCGTATGAATGATCTATAAAAGAGGTAACTTTACAAAAGATGAAATTGAAACCTTGCACGCCTTGCTTTTGAAAATAAAACATTGTCTGATCGGTTTCTTTAATAATCCAGTCCGGTGAGATCTACCCGTTTGCATCCAGTAGTATATGTGCGGTGACAGCGATAAAATAAATTTGGTAAATTTGGTTTTAGGTTTAAACCCATTAGTGCATGCAATTTACACATACACAGGCCTTTTCTGGAAAAAAATACAGTATTTTTTCTGGTAATAGTTTTCACATATTCAGCGACATTTGAATTCGATATTTAACATCTTGGCTGATTCGTTAGCTCATTAAAAATAGGCAGCCTGTGACTACATGATTTAATGTTTTGTTTTACTTCTTGTGTTGTTAACTTTCTGGAAATGTCGCAAATGAGGAATTTTATATACGTTGTAGTGCTCACTGTTTTCTTTTCTTAATTTCTAAATGCATCCTTTATTTTCATATAACCGTCTTTAAAATCAACTGATTATAGACCAGAAGAGCTTATTGAATGGTATATTCTCCATCGTCCTTCGTTCATCTGACCGTCAGCATTTGTTTTGTTATCGTTAGTTGTCATAAACTACTTGGATGATTGCTATGAAACCTTACGCACACATTCAACCCTTCAACACGATATCCAATATGGCCAACAAGGCGGCCATCCTAAAATAGTGTCATCATTATCCCACCTGAGTGAGTGGTCACATCAACATGTTTTTTACTAAATAATTTCTTCTTGTCTATTTGGTCACAGTGGTGTCATTCAGACAGTCAATACGCTTGTCACATTAGCCATCTTGAAAAATCATATCACTATTTATCCTGAATGAACTTTCATATAAACATGTGGTTGTACGACTGCGAATCAAATTGTTATAATCTTAGTCGTTGAACCTCCTCCTCCCAAGCCCTGTATCCATTTGCCTATAGTTTTAAATTCATTTATAACTTGCCTCAGTGAACGTGCAGATTTTGAGTCTTTTTTTCAAACCTAATAAAAGACAGAATTATTTGTCTTCAGAAAGGCCATAAAGACTGGTTATTTGATTATGTCAAATCAATTTATTAAATTTTCTAATTAAAAACGAACCCCACCGTTTTTATTTTGTTTCAAAGGCATGCAGTGTGTATGCTTTCCGATTCAGTATTTACATTAGTTTGCATATGACGCAGTTTATAGAAGTATAAAGTAGTTCTCCGTACAGATTATACAGAAAAAAACGCAATTGGGTCTGGTCACATGATTATATTCTGACCAACGGAAATCTTACCTACCTTTATAAGCTGATGCAGCTGCAATTATATGAAGTAGTGCCATTCAGATATTCAATATACTTGCCATAGTGGCCATTGAAAAATTCTTTCTATCACTTTTCTCCTGAATGAATGTCCTGAATGAATGTCCATATCAACATGCGGTTTTCACTGTAAACCTAATTATGATGCCCGGTTGGTCGTAAATACAAATGATGCATACCCTACTTCTAAAATGACTGCCACAATGGCAATCTTTCAAAGTTGTTAATACTTTTTCTCATAGATGACTGCCCTTACCAAAGTCGTGATTTCACCAGAGATTTCATATGATGTCTGTTTGGTACTAATTTGAAATGGTGTCAGTCTAGTATTGAATATGGCAACCATGACACTCAGCTTATAAACTGTGTTAACGTTGCTCCTCCAAAACGAAACTTTAAATCAATATGGGGTTTCTGATGATGCATTGTTAGTCCTAAAGCTAACATTTAATATGTCCACCGGAGCAGCTATTTGGAAAAGCTTGCTATCGCAATCAAGAACATTAAAGACTATCAACGCACGGCAGTGAAAAGGAAAAGGAAGAAATGCTCTTACCTTGAGTTTTTGGACATTCATTTCAGCAACAAAACCCCCATAAACAAAATAAACCAAAGTAAACAACAACAAAAAACAACAGTACTAAGCCTGTTTACGACGCAATACATACATCTGGTCGCGTAGGTGCATATATACATATAATATACTTTAAAAGACTCTCTATAAAATGTCATTATGTCCTTTATTAAACTATTAACTTTTAAAGCTAATTATTTCATTTCCACTTACTCAGTTCGCAGTCGACTGTCGACTACAGAAACGTATATGGTCTTTTACCCGACATCGTTCCAATGCAAAAGTATATATATATATATATATATATATATATATATATATATATATATATATATATATATATATATATATATATATATATATATATATATATATATATATATATATATATATATATATATATATATATATATATATATATATATATATATATATATATATAAAACATACCCCTATGTTATTAAAGTTTCTAAATTCCAATTGTAAAATAGAGCCTGGTATTGTAATCAGAATTATTTACTCATATATGCTACAAATGGCCACTACAGCAGTTTTGATTTGAGGAGCAATGGCTAATAGTCTGACATTAACAGGAAGCAACCGTGTGTTTTGATGCTAATAGAAGTGATGATGAAAGAATTAGATACAATAATGAGTGGCAAAAAAGAACATAAGAGTTTAATGAAAGCAGATCAAAGACATAAAACTACTTAGAGGAAAAACTGAGAGAACAAGACTGGTACTTAAACATACTTGACGATGCCCTTTTTCAATATGCGATTACTCAGTGACGATGATAGACATGATTGAGTCAAACTTCAAAAACAAAGGCAGCTAAGAGTGAATGATGTATATCAACCATCTGGTCATCAAAACAATAATGAATACACAATTCAATTCACATGTGATGGGATTTAGTATGAATGTTGCTTACAATGTCTTCTGAGAGAAGACCATATGTCGATTTTAGTACAATAAATATCAAGGCGTAACTCCTAACAAAAGCAACAAATTAATGGATTCAATAAAACATACCATGATATAAAAAAATTCCGGAAAACATTAAACCCGAACAGATTCCCCAGATAAAAATTCCAATGCCACCTACAAGTATATTGATTGCACATCTAGCTGCTTTGTGTTACTTCTTACGTGGATGAAAGAATATGCAAACAAGGCTGTTGTACAATTGCTGCTCAGAATAATTGTGAATTCTGACTCTGACACTCATTCTTGAGAAGTAAGGTCTGTCATGGAACGAACTAAACAAACTGCGCGTAAGTCCACAGGACCATAAATACCAAGTCAGGAAATGAAGACTTAAAGAACAAAATTCTACAAATCTACAAATTGACAAATATAGACTAAGGTACCACAGAGAATAATAAAATCTGAATTGTTTGAAGAAAAAAAACTCAATGAGTAACACGAGCAGCACGCTTAGCACGGGAAAAATGATCCCCGACAAGGAACTTGCTGAACTTGAGAAACTTTTCACTACAAAGCGGATAAAGACAGATAGGCCTAATATAGATTATCTGGAGTGAGCGAATAAAGAAGGTACACAGGAGATCAATCTATCAGAGATACCCAGAGTAAAAAGACCAAGCATGACACGTATCATGGTAGCACTACAACTACAGAATAAAGATTTTGTGGATCAGGCAGACTCGTTAAATAGAAAAGGTTTCAGAGGGTGTAGAAACAGGCATATATTAACACAGAAATGCCACGGTTGGGGAGAGAGAGAGAGAGAGAGAGAGAGAGAGAGAGATTACATGATATCATTACATGACCATAACTTTATCTAGAAACAGCATGCTTAAGTTAAAAACATTTAGGTGGGTCATCCATTTCATCAGAAATGTTTCACATTCAAAGGTTAAAGGGGTTGTAAATTTTTAATAAATAACTGCTGTTTAAAGTTGTTTAAACTGTGAGTTCGTAAGATGAATATTACGCTACCTATATGATGAATATTACGCTACCTGTAAGATGGATATTACGCTACCTGTAAGATAAATAGTACGATACCTGTAAGATGAATATTACGCTACCTGTAAAATGAATATTACGCTACCTGTAATATGGATATTACGCTACCTGTAAGATGAATATTACGCTACATGTAAGATCGATACTACGCTACGTATAAGATGGATATTACGCTACCTATAAGATGGATATTATGCTACCTGTAAGATGAATATTACGCTACATGTAAGATGAATATTACACTACCAGCAAGATGAATATTACGCTAACTGTAAGATGGATATTATGCTACCTGTTAGATAAATATCACGCCACCTGTAAGATGAATATTACGCTACCTGTAAGATGAATATTACGCTACCTTTCATATGGATATTACGCTACCTATAACAGGAATATTACACTACCAGTAAGATGGATATTACGCTACCTGGAAGATGGATATTACTCTACCTGTAACATGAATATTACGCTACCTGTAAGATGAATATTACGCTACCTGTAAGATGAATATTACGCTACATGTAAGATGGATACTACGCTACGTGTAAGATGGATATTACGCTACCTATAAGATGGATATTACGCTAACTGTAAGATGAATATTACGCTACCTGTCAGATGGATATTACCCTTTATGTAAGATGAATATTACACTACCAGCAAGATGAATATTGCACTACCTGTAAGATGGATACTATGCTACCTGTAAGATGAATATTATGCTACCTGTAAGATGGATACTATGCTACCCGTAAGATGGATATTATGCTACCTGTAAGATGAATATTATGCTACCTGTAAGATGAATATTACGCTACCTGTAATATGAATTGTACGATTCCTTTAAGATGAATATTACGCTACCTGTAAAATGAATATTGTGCTACCTGTAATATAGGTATTACGCTACCTGTAAGATAAATATTACCTTACCTGTAAGATGGATATTACACTACTAGCAAGACGAATATTGCACTACATGTAAGATCGATATTATGATAATTGTAAGATGGATATTATACTACCTGTGCGATGAATATTACACTAACTGTAAGATGAATATTACGCTAACTGTAAGATGGATATTATGCTACCTGTAAGATAAATATTACGCCACATGTAAGATGATTATTACGCTACCTTTAAGATGGATATTACGCTACCTGTAAGATGAATATTACGCTACCTGTTAGATGGATATTACGCTATCTGGAAGATGGATATTACGCTACCTGTAAGATGAATATTACGATACCTGTAAGATAAATATTACGTTACCTGTAGGATGAATATTATGCTACCTGTAATATGGATATTACGCTAACTGTAAGATGAATATTACGATACCTGTAAGATGAATATTATGCTACCTGTAAAATGAATATTACGCTACCTGTAATATGGATATTACGCTACCTGTTAGATGAATATTACGCTACATGTAAGATGGATACTACGCTAGGTGTAAAAAGAATATTACCCTACCTGTAAGATGGATAGTACGCTACCTGTAAGATGGATATTACGCTACATGTAAGATGAATATTACGCTACCTGTAACATTAATATTACGCTATCTGTAAGATGAGTATTACTCTACCTGTAAGATGGATATTACGCTACCTGTAATATGAAAATTACGCTACCTGTAAGACGGATATTATGCTACCTGTAATATGAATATTGCGCTACTTGTAAGATGGATATTACTGTACCTGTAAGATGAATATTACGCTACCTGTAAGATGAATATTACGCTACCGATAAGATGAATATTACGCTTCCTGTAGGATGGATATTACGCTTCCTGTAAGATGAATATTACGCTTCCTGTAGGATGGATATTACGCTTCCTGTAAGATGAATATTACGCTTCCTGTAGGATGGATATTACGCTACCTGTAAGATGAATATTACGCTTCCTGTAGGATGGATATTACGCTTCCTGTAAGATGAATATTACGCTTCCTGTAGGATGGATATTACGCTTCCTGTAAGATGAATATTACGCTTCCTGTAGGATGGATATGACGCTACCTGTAGGATGAATATTACGCTACCTGCACTCATATATGTAATATTTTGCATGTAAGATAAAATTGAGTACGTCATCTGCCTCGTGCCTAATATATACACCAAGCAACACATTTCCTTTAGATAAATTGCAGTTTTGTATCCGAGCACATTTACATGTAATCAGCGACAAAACGTCTGCCCAAAACCTGCTATCTTACATTCCCCACTCACCCAACCCCAAAAAGATGGCATGCAGATTGAGGAACCTGACCACCAAAAGATAAGATCTTACGAGCTACCATACCTGTGTTAAATATAAATGTATTTGTATCAATGTTTCTAAGCATAATCTGAAACGACCTTATTTGTTGGTCATTTTGTTGGTAGGAGATTTAAAGGAGAAACCTTTTTTTGCCAATCTTCATTTCTGTTTTAGCAATTTCTCTCCATTCCATCACTTGCTCCTCAAGGTAGGAATTTCCCACATTTTGATCAATATGTTGCAAATACCTTGACACCATTTTGGTCCGATACAATTAAAAGTGGACTAAAGCTAATACAACGATTCAAGACTTTCTTCTAATAGAAAATGTATGTCTGATATATTGTGCTTATTATGCCTGGTATACTAGACATTATTTTAGTTGAAACAAAAATATGCACAGACTAATTATTTGGTATACTTAATTTGTACTGTTTGTTGAGTTTAGTATATTATATTATATTACATTATATTACATTATATTATATTATATTATATTATATTATATTATATTATATTATATTATATTATATGTACTGTGTGATTTACATTTATCCGTAATTAAGGGTAGGGGTTGCGCCTACATGTCTAATATCATGTTGGGTAAACAAAGTCACTAAGTCTGAGTTATGGATATAGCTTAAATTCTAACCTTAGAATTTTCTAGAAACGGCTTATGGTTATTCTTTGAAGGAGACATTAACTTAGATGACACAATAGTGGGTACCTATACGAGATTATTCATAACTTATAATGTTCTTTAAATGAACGATTGAACTCACATCCTGGTTTTCAAACTGTATCTTCGGTTTTTATATTAAGGAGGATTATATCAGAATTATTCATTCCTATCTTAACATACTAAGTGGAATCAGTCTTATTGTGTTCAGTCTTTTATTCGAGGAGTTATTTTTTTAAATTATTCACTGCACTTACAAAGGGATAAATATTTATTAACTAAATGCACTATTCTGGGATTATTGTGAAATCATTCAAGGACATTTTAGATTATATCATTGTGATGTATCAAGACTGTTGACACCTTAACACATTCGAGGATATTGTCACATCAGAGGATCGATATTTGACTTCATTCGGGACACCACTATAATTCGTTAGGAATAATATAATTTTAAGAACATTTTGGGATCTAATTCACAATACTGTAAGTCCTTTTTTAAAAAGTTTTCATTTTGTATTCTAGGAATGTAAATTACTTGTTGAAATTTATAATCTCACTCTTTTCTGTTATTTCGTTTAATCCTATAGCGTCGAACATCAAAGTTTATATGAAACCCACGTCAACTATCATACACTCGTGAATTCTTCCAACTCCTAGTTGAAACCAATTCTTATAGATAACAAAAGATTTTTTTTAAGAATAAGGAAAATTACTACATACTCTAATATTGTAATTGTGACATATATGATTATGTAAGCACAGTGAGTGTATCAACTCAAACATAGTATTTTGAGAAGGTATCCGTTCACGAGAGGCTTCTCTACAAAAACTAAAATGTATTTCTCTCCAGATAATCTCTCCGAAACATGTGCAAATTAGCGATATTTTTGTAAGATGTCTCTAAAATTTTACCAGATGTTTCCATTTTGTAGATGTAGCTGTAAGTCGTCTGATACAAGTGATATTTGATGCTTCTATAAATGCAAATACATCTATGATTTTCAAACCTTCAGAATTGTAATCATTATTAACACATCTCCAAAACTGAAAGGAAGATGCGGTGGTCTTAATATAGCACCAAGTAGATTTCTAAAAGGCCTCTCAAAGTTAATTAAAAGTAACGCGGAATTTTTTATTTTTTTCTCTGTGTGACACATTAAATCATTAAATCATACAAGCTTCAAATGTTTCCCCAAATATAACTACGCTTATTAAAACCAGTCTGTTCCTCGTGTATAAGCTCTAGTGAGGAACTTTTCACTCTGTTAGCTATACAGGCAGGTGCTGATTTATATGAAACATTCAGTAACGCTCCAGTTCTTAATGTACTGCTTTGGTTCGACGCCTATCTGTATACAAGCAATTATTCACTTTCTGTATTTATGAAAGGTCCCCTATATTGTAACCATATTTTGTGGATCTGACAAGATTATAACCCAAGTATTGCTAAAAAAAAGTATTGCTGAAGCTGTACATTTATTATCTTTCATTTGAACCTAGAATTGTATTATCTGTTGTCTGCTGTCTATTTGGATCTTGTTAATTGTTCCTCACAATATATAGGGCCATCTAAATATAGTTTCTGCAAGTTTCACAGTTTTTAAATATCAACATTCATATTATACAATGTTCATAAACTGATAGAGTCTGGTTTCTTTTCTCAAATGTGCAGAAATACATCGTAAACTTTCTTTTTCGTCAGCCCATGTCGTTCTTAAACGAATCATAACGCCTTGACATTTTCTCCCTTATTACATTCAGCTATTTCATTTTCCTGCTAAGTTCTAGAGAATATTATAAAGTTTTAGAATGTGTTCTGTTTTCTTTTGTGTGACACAATAAATAGTCATATCTTTTGGTTCCAATAATAATGTTTCACAAATTAACTGATCATCTATCACAAACGCTATCTGACCTTTCATCATGTGAATTCTCAAGTGGGGTTTCCAGCGTACCTATTCTGCATCTTTAAATAATGAATTATTAAACATCCAGAAACCTTTTACTTTTGGTAATGTTTGGAATTCTAATTATCATCATATAGTGATATGTTATGTACTCAGGTTCAGTAAAAGTTTGTTTTTTTACATCAATTAATAAATTAAAGTAAACTATAATGAATAAAATGACATAGTTCATTCTTTGTTGATGACTAATTCTTTCTTCTCTCTATCTCACACACGTGCTCGTTACCGTTTTTTTGTGTTACAAATATTTTGTAACTTTAGCCAGTAAAAAAAAAAAAAAAACAAAAAAAAAAAAAACCCATTTTGTATGTGAATGCGGTGCTTTTAATTTGTATCATAAGCTACATTTACGTAAATTTCCTTTAGTGAAACATTCGGTGGAGAAATTTTATCTGCTTTGCAATGTAAGGGTATATTGAATTTTTTTTTAAACGTATTTCAAACAGAAAGGAATTCCAAGAATCTTATAAAGTAACATCTAATGAATAACTGTAATCATATACTTCATCATTTGCTTACGCATGTATTTATTTTGTTCTCTCGCTTGCTTATTGTTTGATAATGGTACATGTATACTGTTATTTAGGCTAGTTGTCAACATTATTTCAATAACGTTTCACATAACGTATGACAGCAAATGTAACTTAGCTTGCATTGGTGGGTTTGTTTCTCCAATATACCTATACGTATCCATATTTAATTCACTCCATATATCAGTCACATCAAGTTCGTGTGATAGATCCAGGATTTTTTCATTTTTAGATCCTGAATATTTATATCTAAAATGAGCTTCTTATCCACTGTATTACCTATAGTGCTGTGTACTTTGAATTTAAAATTATTGTTTAGGAAAATATCAAACCTCCCAAAATATCTTTATCTTGTAAAGAATGAATATAATTAATTTTTGGTTTGAAAATATTGAGAACATTTCCTGTCTTCTTAGGGTTCCCTAGTCCCTGACAGTTTATTCAACAGATCTGAATACCTTTCATTTTGCTGCTTCAAGAAAATTTGGGATGTGGATGAAATGCCAGCTCTAAAATACGCCAGGATTATGTTACATGAGATAAGAGAAAGCTGTAGGTCAGGGCTTGATAACTGAGTAGTTTCAGAAAGGCTCTTATACGCAAATTAATATATAAATTTCAAATCAGTGGAGAGATAAAACACAATCCGGAAAACCAACAGACGATTAAGAATAAGCTAAAGGGCATACCAGTCCTTCCAGTTTCCTTATTGCCAATATCTTTAACCTAAAATGGCAAAATCATAGACTACTAAAGGTTAAGTAAGACTGATCTATTATTAATGTCCGATAATTTCAAATGGTGACCCAGTCAAGGCAGAGCATACTAAAAAAAAATTTAAAAATAAAAAACTGATTAAGAGAGATAACTCATTGTAGTTCCTATGTACAGAACTAAATACATAAATTTTTTCAAACCTCATACAATACAAACAAATAGTTCTTGACTGCCTAATAGCTTATTGCGGTACGTTCGTATTAATGACACAGACTTTAAAATTACTGTTCAGTTTGTTAGATAAAGCATAGCTGTCGATGGTTAAATGAATGCATTAATCGAAGTAAAGACATACTGAATCATAATTAAATATAACTCAGATTATATTTAAATAATAAATATGAGTAGATCAAAGACAGAAATAAGTTAGATCTGAAGCCTACCTGTTGCAAGCAGACATTAAAAACCAAAAACACGAGAAAAGATAAAATAACAAAATGAATCAAATACATAATGAGTTGGGGAAATATTTGGCCAAATGCATAACAATGGAAATCAAACTGGATACTGAGACGTTTAGGAATGTGGTAATTCCTGTATGAACTGATTGTATATATAAGACCTTAAATCATATTTAAGGAAATAAATCTACATAGAACCCATATGAAAGTATAGATCAGTTAAAATATTGCTCCATGTTCCACATAGCAATTAAATTATTTGATTTGGTATGATGCTTTACGGCACAGCAACACAAGTAGGTTATTTAGTGCTTGGACAATCGGAGTAAAGTGCCTTGCCCAAGGAATGGAAGTAACTATATACAGTTGATAATTTCAATACTTATTTGCGGCATTAAAGCATGTATGTTTTTTTATTCATACTAATTCTGAATTCCATGTAATGCTTTCTATAAAAACTTACAGGAAACAAATGTATTTTTTTAATGCATGAAGTCGATAAGACTTTTAATTGTAGATCTTACAGCTTACACAAGACTGTTTAGAGAAATGGGATGTACTATCCAACATTTTATCAAAGCCAGCCGCATAATGCTGAGTCAAAGTAAAGCATTTTAACTCACGTTAGGTGAATAGTAATCAATTTCATGTGCAAAGAAGAAAAAAAACTAAAGTTGCGCTCAACAAAAATAAATAAACTGTTACGTGCAGGCAGGCAAAATCATATCAAAGAGAACATAACAAGAAAAGATGAAAGTAAACAAAAAAAAAACAACAAAAAAATGAACAAATACCAACCAATTACAAAAAGCGATAAAAAAAGAACGAACCAGTAGTGAACTGCAATAATTATTTAATCATTAATTTTAATTACCTGTACTATTTGCGCTGGCAAAAACAGTGGGAAGAACTGCCAGGGATCTTTAAGGAAAGAGAACATATGCTTAAAAGCCTCCATTGACAAGACCAAACATTTTGCTAAACATATCTATCTCGTATGCTTGGTTTACTACTATGCATATTTTTTGCCAATTTATAAAAAAGTTTGGATAAGATTAAATTGTGGCCAAAAAGCATTTGTGTTACATTATATCAAAGAGAATATAAATGTTGCGTTGTCCATTTTAAACATCAAACATATCATGCTGTGCTTTTTTTATATGATTAAACTTTACAGTAAAGTTAGTAACGAGATAAGCATGTAAACCCATATGGAAATATTGTTAAAACAGTAGGGACCTATGAGAGAATGAATTACTTGATGTTGGTAAATATATAAAATGGTACAGAGCAAAAATTCCAATTACAAGTTGATGATGTCATAACTTTAAAAAGGTTAATTGACAACGATTCTACAAAACACAGGTATATTTTGCAGAAAACAACGTTCGATTTACAACAGCACATGGTGAGAAAAGAAAGTACATACAAAGGCATCACAGCTAAACAATAAAATACACACGATAAACGCGATACGGCAACTACAGTGTATGTACCTAATACCATCATAGAAAAAATGAAAAGGGATAACATTAAAAGAACTGGAATTTGTTTGGATCTATATATAAAAGGTAGAGTGTGAAAAAAAACTACAACTGGATCTGCGACATGTAGAAAAAAATTATAAATAATGAAAATGAAATTGATATTGATGCAATCATGAAGACATATACATTTGTTTCAAGTTTCATTAAAAGAACACTCAGTCTCAATGAAGTGCTAGATATGAGGCAAAACTCAGCTAATATTGAGGAAATCTTTCTCCATCTGGATGAAGTAAAAGCCACCTTTCACAATATCTATCTACATCATGTTCAAATTAAACAACTGCATTAAACAACTATATATATGAAATCCTTAACGGGTGAAGCTGTAAACGCATAAGTTTGTGCGGTAAGATCACGGAGACTTCAAATAACCACCCTATTGTACCTGGCACTAAGCAAGTGTCAACTAGCAGATAGTTAGAAGGGTTGTCCCGTAGGAAAACAAAATAGGTGCTGCCGTTACAAGCTATGGATTAAGATCAAACATGCACAAGAACTTGCAAAACTCTTCTTGGCACTGAACAAGTCTTAATTCGCTGCTCGATCAAATGGGTTCTCAACTTGAAAACAAATTCAGTGTTGCCTTTACTTGCCAAGAGCCTATCGGCGTTTATGCACTGACATAAACGTTGAAAATTTCATTTGGGAATTAATCTGAGTTATAATAAAATAAAATATAAATTAAATCAAAATGTATTTTGCATCAAACAGTGTTTATACAGCAAAACACACATATTAGAACAAATACATGTTGTTCGGACTTGCACGAAAATGGAAGCGATATACTTTCTAGTTAACACCTACAGTAAACAACATTGAATGATACTTCACTTGACTTGGCGTTTGTTAATATTTAATTTACCGGTAATATTGTCAAATTATCAAAATCCAAACAATTATAAATCCAAGTATTGTGTAATGAGTACCATCATGAACGGATAAACCATATGGGCATTTCTGAATGGGAATTGTGGCAAGAAAACGTGTAATTATTTGAATTGATAGTATTTTCATGTAATGGAAGTACCTAGAATTTCAAGCATTTTCCCTAAATTTATACAACGACCCCTACTCCATATTATTCGAATTCTCATTTGAATAAAAACGTGGAATTAAAAGCGAGTATTGACGGTACCGGAGATGCAAAGAATGCATTTAAAGAACAAGATAAGTCAGATAGTTTGATGAAGGGAATTAAGAGTAAGTTGAGGTTTAACGTATTTACATAAGGAAAGCCTATTTCAGATACCAACTACAGGCGAACATTGTACAACACGCTGCTTTTTTATTTAGCTAAGGATAAACTACGTAATGGGCAAATGGACTTAAAATTGAAAAACTAGTTAGTGCAGCATGTCTGACTGCCATTTAGAATCAACATTGTTTTCATAGAACTTTGAACATCTTTTTTCTCTCTTCCTTGTGTGATGCATAGGTAGACTGGTACGGCAAGCATTCTTTTATTTCGTTGCATTTTGATCTCCTTTGACTTATTCGTACAACTGACTGATATGTCTGTAACAAATAGTCTTTCTCGATCATATTATAAATATCTCAAAAATCTCCTTTTTAGTCATTTATTGTAAAGATAATGTTTCACATTTAAATGAACACCATTATAATAATATCTATACGTTTCAAGCAATTAATAATTGTGATATATTTGGCGGCAAATAAATTCTGTCTTTCTCCGTAAGCGATGTCTATTTCAAGGACAGTTTGTGAAATGAAAGATTTGGTCAAATACAGCTGTTTTTCAAAAATGCTCTTTATTACACAATGGACATATATATCTTCATATAACCTTTTGCAGCTTATTCACAGTAGAAGAAGACAAATTTAATTAACATTTTTAAATCTCTTCACTTTGACTAAAGTAAAAGAAGATTCAGTTTTGAATGAAAAAGTCACCGTTAAAAAAATATCAGAGATTTAATTATGTTATAAAACTTGAATTCAGCAAAAAATTAATGAGTTTGGAAAATATTAACTCTTTTGTTTGAAAGGAATACAAATACATTGCAAATCATTAGATTATATGGTAACCAGTCAATAACAACTGCAGATGGAATAATATCATGAAAGAAATTTTTAAAAAATTATTGTAGTATATCAGCTATTCTCAATAAGTGTATTAAACGAACAAAATCGAATTCCTAATTATTAGTATACGGCATGTCCAACTCCTTCTGAAGCTACGGTCCTGTGTGCAAATTTATGAGGGTACATGCTTTGTGTTCATATAATCTACACAAGAGTATATTTACATAGAGTTTTCTCTATTAGTGTTTACAATTTACGTGCATCGTTATATAGTCCGTAACTTGTATGTAAATGAATGTATGTGTATGTAAGAACTTGATAGTGATTTGATTTACACTCTGTAAAAAGCTGTTCTTTTATCTTACAGGTCCTCAAGGTCAGTTATATTATCTATGTAACTATCTGAGCTAACCTCATTAATAATAATAATAATAATAATAATAATAATAATAATAATAATAATAATAATAATAATAATGATAATAATAATAATAATAATAATAATAATAATAATAGAAAATATAATAATAATTATTATTAGTAGTAGTAGTATCATTATTGCTGTTTTTGTTGTTGTTGTTGTTATTGTTGTTGCTGCTGCTGCAGCAGTTGTAAGACAAATAGCTGCACACAAAACTTTCCTTGTACGTTTCTCAAACGTTATAATAATACTTTTCAAAGATGTGCATAAAACACAGTTGACAATATGAACCTCTTTTATTCACGGCAGAATCAGATGAAAAGTACAATATTCGTACAAAATATAGACAACCAAATCAAAGGTCAATTATTCATGCAAAATACCGTCATAACAAACAAAATGAAAAGTACCCACATGACAAAATGAAATAGTCCATTATTCATAGCAAATACAGACACGACAAAATGAAAACAAAATGTTAATTGTTCATGCAAAATACGGACACGACAAAATACAACGAAACGTTCATTATTCGTGGAATATATAGACATGAAAAAGAAAACCTAAATATCCATTTTTCATGAGAATAAATCTATGATAAATCAAACAAAACACCCATTTTTTGTGCAAATTACAGACATGATAAATACAACAAGAGGTCCATTATCAATCAAAAAGTACAAATATCATGTAATGAAAAAATGACCTTCAGTTCTGCAATATATAGACATGACAAAATAAAACAAAAGGTTTCTCATTTGTGCAAAAAATACAGATATGACAAAATTAAACAAGATGTCCAATAATCATGCAGTATATATACATGAAAAAATAAAACAAAATGTCCATTACATGCAAAATACATAACTGACGAAAAAAAACAGCAAATAAAATGCCCATTATTCATTAAAGATATAGACATGACATGACAAAATCAAATAAAATGTCCAATTTTCATTAAAGATATAGACATGACATGACAAAATCAAATAAAATGCCCAATATTCATTAAAGATATAGACATGACATGACAAAATCAAATAAAATGTCCAATTTTCATTAAAGATATAGACATGACATGACAAAATCAAATAAAATGCCCAATATTCATTAAAGATATAGATATGACATGACAAAATCAAATAAAATGTCCAATTTTCATTAAAGATATAGACATGACATGACAGAATCAACTAAAATGTCCAATATTCATTAAAGATATAGACATGACATAAAATCAGATATGTCCAATATTCACTAAAGATATTGACATGGCATGATAAAATCAAATAAAATGTCCAATATTCAAACATGACAAAATAAAATAAATTGTCCATTTTTCGTAAACCAAATACAGAAGTAACAAAATCAAACAAAAAGTCGGTTATTCTTTCAAAATATACATATGACGAAAAACAAACAAATGTCCATTATTCATGCAAAATACGTATATGACATAATCGAACAAAATGTCCACTATTCCGACACTCCACTAGGTATTTAATACGTGTCCGTACGGTTGTTGTTTTTCATTCAAAGCGACATACATCATAAGGAAGTATAAATTTGTCCCTAGTTAAAAATAAGTAGACTTAGTCACGGGCCACTAAGTGCATATTTCTGTAGAGGAAGCATGTTTATAGCACAAACTTCCCACAGCATTTTGTAATGCTGTAGTTAATCGCATTCATCAACATAATTGATATAAACATTTGAATATCAAGTGTAAGTGCATTCCAACAAGCATCATATAACCCCATTTTTCGCCAGGAAAAGTTACTCACCCACTTAAAGGATAAAATGCGTGATGTAATTACGGAACGATTTAGAATAGCTCGATGGGTGATAGTATTCGCACACTCTCCCGTTTGTTTGTACTCCTATTCCAATTTTTTTTAAAGAACGAAAAGCATTACAGATATTTAAAGTGCACAAAATTTTGTATTTTCAGCATTTAATTTATAATTTCTAACCTGATTGTCGCTAGCTGGTTTTTAACACTGTCAATTTCTTCGTGTTTCAAATTAAACGTCAGCTCTCGATGAAAACATGCAGATAGTCTGCTCACTGTCCTTCTGTGGTTTCAAGAATATTCCTTTTCAGGGTAACGTCTCATTAGAGCGCAAACCATTAGAGCTTATCCCACTAGAGGGCAAAAAATATTTTTGTCCTACTAGAGCTAATCTTATAGGGCGCATCCCATTATAGCGCGAAGAACTAGTATCACTAGAGCGCGAACTAATCAAAAGAATTTTGAAGAAACAAAGTATTTATTATTCTCGTTCGGGAGAGGGGGTTGATCATTGATCTTTGCATTTTATTATTGTACGATGTGTCGTACTCATACTGTCCCTGGAGCTGGTTTCTTTGTTTTCCTTCCCGGTATATTTCTTTATGACATATACTTCCTTCTTCAGACACTAGGTCTTGCGACTGGTTTCTATAACATGGTCTCTAAATTATAGTGATCTTGACCAAGGATCAATCTATTACAGTATTGTGTTTGTGTTACATATGTATCTATATTGTTTTATTCATGTAATATCGTGTTTGTGCTAGGAATGACCACTTTATATATTTTAATTTGCATTACATTTTTTATCTACTTGTTTATTTGCGTACAAAAAAAGAATAAACCAGTGTAAGGAATAATAGCTGTATAAAATTATGTGTATTGATGATTCTCTGGTTTCTGTCTAGTAATTATATTCTACTATTGACGACACCGCCGTTTTTGTACATATTATATATATATATATATATATATATATATATATATATATATATATATATATATATATATATATATATATATATATATATATATATATATATATATATATATATATATATATATATATATATATATATATATATATATATATATATATATATATATATATATATATATATATATAACATCAAACGTGATGGCAATTCAATCTTGTTGAACTTAATGTTTTTCTCCGCGCCCTATTGGGAATGCGCTCTAGTGAGATTTTTTCGCGCCCTAATGGGATTAGCCCTAATGAGAATATTTTTTTCTTCAGCGCCTCACTGAGCGGCGCTCAAATGGGATGCGCTCTAGTGAGACCAAACCCCTTTTCAGTAAAAACTGAGTCGTCTGCATCCAATATTTTCAATGTTTAGTTTTCACATTTCTAAAAGAAACTGAACAAATATAAAGGGAGGAACTCTTGAATGCATTTCTTCAAAGAGATGTAACTCCAAAATTTTCGGAATTAATGAGACAATGAACTGAATTAAATGTGTTGCTTGAAAGCATAGACACTACCAATGCAACTATAGTGGCTGTATTATTACAGAAACCACATGTTTGATTCAAAATGCCAAGTCGACAGTGTTCGGGACCCTTTGATGACAATTAGATTAGAAATTATAAACTGATAAATGTCAAGACTGATTTTTTGTACATTTTTATGTCCTTGATGTCGTTTGATTTTAAATCAGTATGTGGGTGCAAACAAACGGGAACGTGTGCGAAAATTATAGGCACATATTTGTTTCTGTTTTGTTTTCTTATTTATGTTTCAGCTTTCACATTTTTCAATTTCCTATTATTTCTCAGACTAAATTTAAAATAGCTGATGTTGCAGAAATTAGACTTTAGCTGGCCGATGACTACCAGGCACTTTTTCCCGATTTTCTAGTGTATTCTCGAAGGCATGATCCTGGGTTTATGGCCAGCAGTGGACAGGGTATGAGTGTAAATTGCATCAGCTAAGAGTGGATGGCTGGGTTTCATAAATTATCCTGCAACTGACTTGGCTATGATTAATCTTTCATACACTTCAGTGGATGACAGTTGTTTTAACACGAGTCCCTATTTACATGTCTACACTCGTAACTTAGCGATGAGCCTGGTGTCTAGAGCTCATTTTGCAATAACAGCATCACAGATTGGACGGGGATGATAGATATTTCATTTGGTATTCCATTTGCCAGTTAGTTTCTATTCCTCCCTGGTGTATGGAAATAATCAACATCCCTCCGCGGCAGCTTGAAGTCTTTGTTTTCACAGAGCATAGAATATATTATATAGGCCGCGTGCCAGCGTGTATAATCTAAAATTGGAAACATATGCGGATTTCCTCTTTCAAATGATTCTTTGGATCAGGGTACGTTATCACAGATAGAAATCTAATTAAAACTGATCACACATGAGCATGTAAATTGGCCCGTAAATTATTCTGGATGAAACAAAAAGCAGGACAAAAAGTCTTTGAAAAAGATTCAGATAAGAAAATAAGCGCTATATCACAACTTGCAACAATAAAAACAAACGATTCATGGAACGGTACAGGCAATTGGTAAGCATCATTTTAGATGCTCAATGACAATCTCTTTTAATAGGGCAATGTCGAATTAAAGTTATGAATTTTCTTTTAGAATCCCAATACAGATTTTATCTCGTCAACAGGTACAATACAGTAAACTATATGTATAGCAATATATCTATCGATATGACTGCTGAAAAAAAAAAAAAAGAAAATTGAGACGAAACAAGAGTGACAGAATTTCCTGAATCATACAAAAGTTATTTAAAGCTGAATATCATTTTTATTTAAAACATGTAAAACATTCCGCATTCTCATATTTCGGTATTGTGTGAACTGTCCATGTTTGTCTAAATTTAAAAATAATTGTTGATATTATTATTATTATTATTATTATTATTATTACTAGTAGTAGTAGTAGAGTAGTAGTAGTAGTAGTAGTAGCAGTCGTAGTAGTAGCCGTAGTAGTAGCAACAGCAGCAATTGTAGCAGAAGTAGTGAAGACAGAAAAGTTTCTTACGATGTGTATGTGGAATAATAATAATAATAATAATAATAATAATAATAAGTATGCAACTTATCAGTTATTTAATAAAGTTTTATGCAATTTTATGTAATACCCTATTGTTAAGGCCACTTGGATACCAAGTATCTAACCAATGATTCTGGTGGCGTGACTCCCATTTAGATTTTTACATCTAAGCAATCACATAAGAAATATGATAATTCTCCAAAGGCGACATAATGGTAACATTTCTAATGAAGATTTGGAATCTTTACATAATCTAATTTAAAACGAGAGTTTGTGATTAGAACAACTTGATAAATCGAACGCTATTTTTAATACGCATCCTGAAGAAGAGGTTGAAGACGTTGAACGGCAATTAAATAATAAAAAGTACAATAAAATGGCTAACAAAGACCTTCATTAGCAAATTAATATAATGGTTCTTGTTTTTTTGAATGCTGAATCATTTTTGTGTGTCTTAATTATACAGTGAAAATCAATTGAGATGTAGTTAATACACGATCATTATTGCTATCAACACTCGCAAACACCACTAATGTACTTCAGTTTTTCTGTTCTTTATATATATATATATATATATATATATATATATATATATATATATATATATATATATATATATATATATATATATATATATATATACACACACAATTGTATTTATTACCCACTCCACCCAATCCCCACCCCACACTTAAACAAACAAACAAAAACATCAACAAAAACCTAATTTGATCAATTTTAAATGATCGCATCAAAGCATGAATTATATTAATGTTTTGTACATATTATTCAGTTGTGCCTTGAAATACTGATGAAAATTTCAAAAAAAATAGAGAAATGTAGAACAGTTGTTTAGTAACATATGCAATCAACAACACTGAGATAATTTTACAGAGAAAGCATTCTACTAACAGATTTATTGGCTTTTTCATGTTGGCTACTGGGCATGCGTAGACACTGGGGCGGTATCGAGTCCACTTGGGATTCTATTAACTCTTACCTCGATGCCGGCACTCAAAAAATCACAACCACTCTTTGTCCCATAAAAAGAGGTGATTAACTCGACTTCATCCCTTGAAACCTTTAATTCGTATGATGAACTAAATCTTTCTATATTGTCATTTTAAAACTAATATTGTTAAAATATAAATTCTGCAGTACAAGAATCTTAGAATTTCAAGGCAAGATGAAGGATAAAACACGAGTAAGCCAAATGTTCTTGCATATCAGATACAGGGTGTTACCCAGGACAGTCTTTCTATTGATAAACATGCACGAGTGAATCTAGCCGTATTCGATCTATGACTTCATTCTCCATATAAACTTGAAATTACATTACTGTGAAATTTTCCAAAAGACACCATTCACCAAAAAAAATATTTATTGATCATTGTTTTTCTATCATGATAACTTCACGACCAATTGTTTTTTTAAAAAGAAACATTGTTTCTTTCCTAGACTGGGTATGACTAATGAAACTTGAGGTAAAGGATATTTGTTGGAATGACCAGACGAAGTATTCAGCAAAATATTAACCACTATAGTATGGTCTATTAAGAAAAAAAGTATCTAAACATGGCATCAACATCTGGCTTATCGAGTACTTGTCATTGTTCTGCCAAAATTAGCCACTAGTCCCTTAAGGATTAGTAATAATATGTTCTGTCAATATTTGCCAGCATGGATTACACAAAATAACAAAACTATTTTCAAAAGCCATGAGCCATGCCTGTTAATATGAAATAAAACATTTTGATAACACCGACCGTTCCGATATAGCCCTGAATATAAAAAAGCTTGAGACGCAAAACGACCGAAGACATTCAGTTTGAGAACTTATTTTTAACAATCGGTCAAAGCTTTGCTATCAAACTAGCGCAATTTAATTTTGGACATTTTAAGACTTTTTTAACAGAAGATTTCTTTTAACATTGGCATTTAGGTTAAATGTAGTTAAACTAATACTTTCATTTGTGTTCGCCATAAATACTGATTTTACAGCAATAAGCGGGGAATTACAATGTGACTGAAAATCAAATACAACATTCCTTTATATGTCAAATCGGATGTGGTGTATCTCATCTAATGAATCTCATGAACACATCTCATCTGAGCTCGAATCGGTGATGTGGTTTAAAAGCCTTGATACAACACAAAAACCATTTATACAATTACAAACAACTAATCTAGGCACGTAGTGAACACATTCTCTTTAGAGAATGTTATATATTTCTGGATTATAAATTAGTGGACTGACCTTTACAATTGTGCTTCTACTTGGGGGCTTTAAAGCTATTTGTGTTATTTTAAGAAATTTATATCAAGATTTTTATTTTTTAGTGTTTTTTCTCATGTTTTGTTTCAATTTGGAAATGATTTATAAAGCTTAGGGCATGCATTTTACTGAACTAAATTAAAAGTTGTATAAAAGCGGACTTCCGAGCTTGTATATAGTTATGGACACTTAAATAAACGTTTATAAATGCCATTGAGGTTTTTAATATAGCTGTATACTAATTGTTAGACAATAATAAAATATACAAGGTTATATTCTGAACACAAAACCGCTTGCGTTTCCTTCCGAGTCCGGGGTATAAACTTAGCGTAGTGATGATAACCTCTAACCAGACACCTTTGTAAAATTATTTAGAATACAACTTTAATTAACGTTTTGGGTGTAGTAGTGCTTCAATATATGTGTATTATGTTTTGGTGTTTTTTCAACCTCATCATCGCGCTACTTTTGACGAGTCTCTTTATCTCATCAAACTCGATAATCCTCAACGTTTGGGCCTTTCAATTTTTTCACCTTATGCATCTATTTATTACGATACTGAAGATATAATATCTACATTCTCTTGACGAAGATAAGGGGAGAATACAGTTTGCTTTTAAATACATCGTGACTATCTAATGATGGCATCCAGTCTAAACCACTTCAAGATTAGAAAATAAAACAAAAGATTTTTCCAAAATGATAGCCAAGTGTGACGCTGTGAGCACTTGCATATATAGACGATCTCCAATAGGCAATGATTTAATACTGAATGTATGAAACAAGTTGAATAATGTCCAACGTTTCGAGCATTGGCGAGCAAAATTTAGACATCATTCAACGAGTTTCATACATTTAATACACAGCTTTTGCAATGAAGGTCTAGCAAAGTCTCATTTGCAAGAGGGTTTCTGAGATCTGCCTTTAAATATATACAGATATTCATGGTGGAGTTGCAATTTTCACATGTATTGCACAGGACTGAATACTTGTTGAATGTAATAAGGATGCGGTATATTGGCAATAAACCTCATTGTTTCATTGGCACTTGAACTGCTTGTTGTCACAAAAATCCGCACGAGAGACATTTAAGTTGTTCCTTATGTCGGCAGTCGAGGGTGGTGTGATTTGTTTCACTGTACTTTAGGCACTTGTGAAAGGATGATTACTGGATGCAGAAATTCCCAGATTTTCTGCGATGTATTTGTGACTTAAAATTTGCATTATTTAATTTGGAACAGTAGACTACAGAAGACATAAACAAATTATATTTACTGTTGAAAATGTATCACATAGAAAATATCAGCTCGTTTGAGCTATATTTACCGCGTAAAAACGTTGCTGCCGGATAATGTTATATCAGCTCGGAGAACGGTTTATGTCCACGTGCTTCTGTGAACAGATGTTAGTCTATTTATAAGTTAACATTTAAACCACGCGGATTCCCTGTTATAGGTATGCTTCCCACCCCCACCCGCTATCAAGCTGACCGATACCCTTAGTTTTATTTGTTGTTGTTATAATTGTTATGGGATTTAGGCCATTTTTCAGAGCATGATATATGCGGTTCCCCTATGGGATAAATTTAGAAAGAAATTATTTTATTCTAATTCTATTTCGGGAATCGATTCGAAAAATGGCCGCCAAAATATCGAGAGTAATAGTAAAAACAAAAAGTTCCAGAAGGCGGAGTTAGGAGATCTTCACAAGATCGCAGCTAATCAGTAGAGAATGCTGTGCATTAATTTCATGTGTTTATTTTGACTAATCACAATCACTTAAAATTATACATTAACATGTTGTATTACGAAATATATTAAACTGCACAAACTATAGGTAAAGTCCAGAGATTATGTGATAAAACATCATATTAAACTCTTTTGAAAACACTAGTTTCGAGTTTATGTTTTCATAGTGTTTTAGCTTTATTCTAACAGGGTATTCTAAGTTCTAGGGTGTTTTTCAATTTTATTTAATGTGGGCAACAGATAACCCATATAGTAACTACCCCTTTATTAATGTGTGATTTTTGTGATCTGGATTTTAACAAAGCTTTTAACAATTTTCCAGTCATATCGCTACGATGTCTGCAGTGAGGCTACTTATAGCGATGTCTAGCACTAGAACATCATGCCGCAGACATGTAGCATCATGTCCCACCCAGTTACATTACCCTGACACTAGGCCGACCAGTCCAAACACTAACCTCTTAATGTTATGCGCCAAGCGAGGCAGCTGCTAGTGCCATTTTTATATGTCTTTAGTGTCACTCGGCCGGGGTTAGCATGTTAGCTTTTGAGCAAGCTTCAGCCAGTTGAACGATGTCAAGTCCGCTTGGGACTCTTTTAACTCTTACCTCGTTACTAGCTATCAACAAACCAGAACGGTTCTTTGTCACATATAAAGTGGTTATTATCTCGACTTTATCCCTTGAGACCTTTAACTCTGACGACGAACTAAAACTTTCTAGATTGCCATTTTAAAACTGATATTGTTCAAATATAAATTCTGCAATAAAATAATCTTAGAATTTCTAGGCAAGATGAAGGATAAAATACGAGTAAGCCAATGTTCTTGCATATCAGAAACAAGGCTGTTAACCAGGATAGTCCTTCTATTGATAAACATGCATGAGTGAATCTAGCCTTATTCAATCTATAACTTCTCCATAAACACATGGAATCTCAGTTAAATCTGGAGATTCTCCAGCAGACACCATCCATCAAATAAAATATTTAGCTCTCCTTATTTATTTTGCTGTTATGATAACCTGACGACCACTTTTCATTTTAAAAGAAAATTTGTTCTGAGCACTGGATAAAACTTAACAAAATTGAGGTAACGGATATTTGCTTGAATGACCAGACGAAGCAGTCTGCAAATGTTAGCCAGAGGAAAGCGCCATTATTAATCTCTCCATCCTTAACTTTGTCTATACAGAATAAAAAGTATTTAGACATTGCAATAACATCTGGCATATCGAGTACTTTCATCCTCCCTAAGGGATCAGTAATAATAAGTTCTGTCAATTTGTTGTAGCCTGGATTACTCAGAATAACACAACCATTTGCAAAAGCCACCATCCGTGGCTGTTGATGTGAAAGAAAACATCTCAATAACACCGAGCGTTCTGAATATGACCCGAATATGAAAAAGCTTAATATGCAAATGTGTTTTATGAATACTCAGACCTATGGAAATTGAGTATTAATTTTACAATGACAAATGTAATGATTTTTGGTGTACGAAGAGATGATAAATACAGATTTACAATTGGCTATGATCTACTAGACCTATGTGCTGAATTTAAATACTTATGCGTTATTTGTGTTCTAAAAATCGAAGGTTTGTTAAGTGTATTAAATACAACGTTGATTACAATAGAAAGGCCCTGCAACTACTTTATAAAAAATAAGATACTTTAGTCTTCCCATGGACCTGCAATTACATCTGTTCGGTCTCACTATATTGCCCATTTTACTATACGGGTGTGAAGTTTGGGGATTTACACAATTATTGAAAATTTGCCTATCGAGTTTTTAAGAAACATCATAAGGCTGAGGAAAAGTACACCTACTTATATGCTTTATTCTGACCTAGAAAGGAAACCAATTAACATAATTATTAGATTACGAATGATATGATTTTGTATGCCCATTATCAATGGTAAGTGGACTAAACTCTCTAGACTCCTTTATGAAATACTTTTTACCAGGTAAATGCTAACGCCAATACTTATAACTGGATGAATAGCATAAAGACCACTCCGAGAACTGTTGGGAGACCTGGCCTGCTATATTATGAATATAGTATTAATCCGAAAGGAACAACACATTATCTGTATTTGAATAATCTGGCCTTAGCAATAAGTGGGGAATTACAACGTGCCTGAAAGACAAATAGAACATTTCTTTATATGCTGAATCGATTGTGACGTATCTCATCTCACGAATGTTATGAACACATATCATTTAAGCTTGAATCGGTGATGTGATTCAAAAGCATTGATACAATCCAAAAACATTTATAGGATTAGGCACGTTTGAAACAAATTCTTTATTAGAGAATATCATATATTTCTGGTATTTAAATTAGAGGATGTTCCTATAAAATTGTGCATCTTTGATACGCTGGTCGATACATGTGTTCGATCTGATTTTAAATATGTATTTTCGTCTCAAATTTTTGTATCGCATACCCTGTCTATAATTACTAACATGGGAATATATTTTAAGAAATATTAATTAAAATTAATTAAATGCATTCTGATTGAGGGATTTAACGTTCTGTTTGTGATGTTAAGAAATTAATATCGTTTTTTTTTTGCTTGATTTTTTCTTATCTTTCTTAAGTCTAGAATTAATTTACAACGCTAACTAATCAAAGTTAAAAGTTTGATAATGGCAGACGTGTGCGTTTCGATATTTCCTGACAATTAAATGAACTTTTATAAATACCAATGTGGTTTGAATATACCAGTTTACAAATTGTCTATTCATTCTTAAGGAAAATGTACAAAGGTATGTTCGGGGAAAAGAATGAGGGAAAATGTCGAGGAGATCAGGAAATTATTATAGCAATGATGCCAACTACTCATACTGATTTTATTAAACTGTAGTTTGGTTCAAATAATCTGTGAAAACAACTTTATGTTAACCTTTTGTACCGTGTATCACTGTGGATAAAACCATATAAAGATGTCTCTGACGATTACAACTAATGCAGACATTCGCAGACGAGTCCGAATGCAGTGATGTTCATCAAGTCCTATTGCACCTGAGGTGATGCCTTGCTCTGTGTTCACAGCTTTTGCCATCTTCCTTTACAGCCCAGTCGACAAGCGTATCTGCTAACGATATCATATGACCTGGTGGTCTAACTTATCCATAGATGTGTCGATATCATCTGACTTGTTGGTCTGACTTTATTAAGCTTAACGTGTTAAGTTGGTACGAGTTGTATTTATGTGACTATGTACATGTATTAATACGATCTCACCTGGTGGCTAGACTTTATCTAGTTTCACATGTTAAGTTGGACGAGGTGATTAATTGTAGCTATATCCATGTATCGATATCATATGACCTGATAGTGATACAATATCTAGATTAGAGTTTCAAAACGGACGATGTATATCAGTGTTGCTACATCCACACATTTATATCATGTGACCTGCCCGTGTGGTTATATCCATTTATCGATATCATATGACCTGGTTGTCTGACTTATGTAGCTTAACTGGTTAAGTGATGCATCAGCATGTAGAGATTAGATGAAAGTGATGCTTCTTGCTTGCGGACTGGCATTTCTTGGTGCCAAGCTCTCTCTATATATATATCAGAGTTTACCTTTTGTTTATAACTGAAGAAACAAATGGTATCGTGATTTTTTAAGTGCTTGACTTTTAAAATCTGCATAATGGATCTTGTTCCTTCTTTTATAAGCAAAACGGAAAGGCAGATATTCTTGAGAGTACTATATTTTGTCTGTGTATATCTTAGTGCATTGATCGAACTGTAAGGCATGACCTTAAACTAGTAAAGCATTCAATACATAGTGTTGCTTTTGAGTTTTCGGCGCACCTATGCTGTTGATGCCTCATATGTATGTCAGCACTATTATTTATATCAAAATCATATACTTTGTTAACCAGAAGTGTCACTGCAGAAAAGAAACCGTAATCTATTCGAACCACGTGGGCTATTTATACGATTGGATTGACATAGAAGATGTCAGCGAAGAAACAGCTCGATGCATTCCCAACTGCTTTGTCGATCCTTGTTTCGTAAAAAACCGAAACGATCCGAATGGCAGCTTCTTTAACTGGTAATATATATATTTTTTTTTAAGACTGAATCTGGTTGTAATCTGCCAGCAGGTAATGTGCATCTAAATAAGTTATGTGTCACGTGATAAATGTCAAAAGATCAATATCACTCTTCTGGCGGCCTTGAGTTCCTGTCTCGTCAGCTTAAGCAGTAAGCTTATGTCGCCATTGGACAAATGATATGTTTATGTGAGAAAGGTTTTGAAAGTTACGTACCTTCTGCATGAGTTGCTGTGTTCAATCGAAACTTCAGGATACCATTGCTATATCTAACGTGTATACCCTGATGTGCTATGAATTCCGGTCTCACTTGCCTAAGAAAACGCTGTGGCTTCATTGACAAATGTGTTCAACTGCAAAAGTATGAAACGGTTTAGAAAGTCACATACCTTAGACATCAACTGATGCATTCCACTGAAACTTTGAGATACTATTACAAAAATCGAAAGTTGGTACCCACGTATTTTAGGAGTTTCTGGCATGCCCGAGTCAGCAGAAAGCAATTTTTTATAAAAGTGCCGACCATTTGTACTTCTACTGCACTCGACGTTTCTCATTCTAGATATAAAAAAGAAAAAAATGTTGGAAAAACCTGGTATTGTCTTTGAATACACCTCTCTGAAATTTTGTGTTACAAATGCCTACAACTCTCAGTTTAAAACATGCAGAAACTTTTATAAACAAGTCAAGACCAGTACAAGCCGACCATTTCAGGTTGCGGTATCTAGTAAGCAATTGCAAATTTAGTTAACTGGGTGTGACTCTTGCACAATATTCGTCCTGGTAACGGTACTGCGTATCATAAAGCTTCAAACAAATTCGCGGTCGTCTGATTATTTATATTCGCCGTTATTCGCCTAAATTGGCAAGCCAATGTTATAGGTCGGTAATGAGAAAACTCTTCATCTCCCGATGTCATTTTGCTTTCCACAGTGCAAAATACCCATTCGCTGGTTACTGGTAAAAAATCACCAAACAAAGTTAATGTATTTTTACATATTAAGGAAAATCCTTAACAGTCATAATTCTTGAATGCGACGATATCTTTTTAATACTTCAAATGTCATACGGTCTGTTCGGAGTGAAAAATAACGTGTTTTGTTGACCAGCTTGCCAGACATTGGAACAGGAAGTTTGCCAAAGCCACTTTGTTTTATCAATTGTTACGTAGCGTCTGTACTAACAAGTCACATGGAATATGACGGTTACATATGTGTTTGCATTACCAATATATCTTAGAAGCATATGCTAATATGATAGACTCGATGCTGCTATACCTTTCACAAACAGGAGTGGTATAGTTCACACTATATATTGCATTGAACAAACACAGGTCATGGCTCAGTCAAAAGTCTCCTAGATTTTAAACAATCATTCACTAATCTGTTTAAGGGACTGTTTACGTGAAGGGGATGATAGGCATTGTATTGAACTGTAACATAGAAAACTTGGCTGAAAACTGCTAATCTTTCTTTACGACATGTGTAGTTATGGGATTGGTTTAATTACACACTTGTAAAGTTCACTGCAGCAAAGTTCCAGTACTTGGAGTATATAATAAAATGTAAACCTACACATGTCTCTATTTACATTTGATGTAAAGACTGGTGCCTGCGTCATTGCGCCGAGCGCAGATAGAGAAACAAATTAACAAACCAACAAGTGGATCCTTGAAAATAACAACATTTGCGTCTGAGTTCTGAAGCATGCATCCAGACTTTATTACCTGCAAGAGACTTAATTTCAATGGATACTGAACAACCTGTGCAAAAAATCCTGCACATCATCTACATTTCCTGACTAGTATTAACGATAATATAAACAGATCGTGTGCACTCTACAGGTGAAAGCTCCACCCATTTGTGATCAAGGGTTTATGTGCTGCAACATTTACAATCACCATAAGCAAGACAATGTAGGTTTCTTATTTGGATCCGAAACACGATGCATCATGCCATCTAAGTAAGCGCCTCTACTATCTGAGTATACGCTATAAGCGCCTCTACTATCTGAGTATACGCTATAAGCGCCTCTACTATCTGAGTATACGCTATGAGCGCCTCTACTATCTGAGTATACGCTATCCAATATTGAAGTATTTTGTTGTGACGACTAGCTAAGGTCAATCTAATAATGTTTTGATTGTAATCTAATAATGTCTTGAAAAATACAATCCTCATTTTTACTATAATTTATACTTCTCTTACGAAGAATATTTTAAAATATAAGAAAATACAAGTATTGACACTTGTCGCAAAATTGAAAAGAACGTTTTTGGAAGAAATGTTCAGCTTGGTTTCTTGCGCTTCCCAATAACAGAATTCTTGCTGAAGGCCGCTTTCTGTTTGAATCAGATGATTATGAGCTGTGATCTTTTGGAATGGGCTTTTATAATCATTAGCAATATGTTCCATTTTCTTGGATGCAAATGTGTCGTCTCTTTTCAGTCTGACTTATCCAAGATCTTTATGTTGCTTAAGCTGTGAGTTTGAAAGCGCTCGCATATTTCCATTCCAATTCTTTACTGATATACCAATCCAGAATATTCTTTGGCATACACGTAGTAAATCCAATAACTCCTCATTGGCATTAAAATAAGGGTTGAAACTATTGTTTCTTATTTTGATCAAACAACAGGATTCAATATGACATATGACGCCGTTTGGACCATAATCTAGCCGTCTTGGTGTTTCTCTATTTGGGTTTCCTGACATTTTCATTTCCGCCTAATAATCTTGAATGCTACTGGAGTAATTGATTTCTCAGACTGGTCTCAGTTTATATTATTGTCTTATAAAGTACCTGCAAATGAAGATCAAAGATACCATCTCTAACCATCTTAAAATAGCAACATTAAAATTGAGCATTGTGGTTCAATTTACCTTTGTCTTCAAAACCTGACTTCTTCTAAATCATTGACTATTCTTTGTCCCATGATTTGATTCATATAAATTTGTACTGAATTTATTCCGGAATATGTCGTGTTTATTCTGCATAATGAAATCCCACTTCGTATCTTTATTCATTCTTTCACAAAATATTCCCAACTTCATTGTGAAAAAGCTTGATGGCTTGAACACCTTTTGACAGTGGGCAACTTTTTACACAGAGATGTTAGGTCGTAGATAAGGTTCCCACTTAAATATATATCAGCTCCACTTAGTAACATCGCCAATAATTTTTGAAAATATTTTATACGGTTCTGCTAAGTTTGGTTCAAACGTTTATTGCTTGATCAGTATCTCCGATATTCGTCTATTAGAACGTTTTGACCTACATTTAATCGACAACAAAACCCGGTAATAAATAAAGCGATTATCAAATATAAATAGCTTTGAAAGATTATTTCTTACAACTTATGCTAGAAACAGTATCCTCAGTATTAGTAGTTTTCAGTACAAATAATCCTCAAAAACAGTAGTTTGCAGTACAAATAATCCTCAAAAACAGTAGTTTTAAGTACAAATAATCCTCGAAAACAGTAGTTTGCAGTACAAATAATCCTCAAAAACAGTAGTTTGCAGTACAAATAATCCTCAAAAACAGTAGTTTGAAGTACAAATAATCCTCAAAAACAGTAGTTTGAAGTACAAATAATCCTCAAAAACAGTAGTTTTCAGTAAGAGTAAGACGTTGCAATTAAAATTTGATATCAGGCAACAATTGTTACTTGGACCGATCGACGACTTTTGTGGTCACCATCAGCAGAATTACCAATGGTTTAGATCTTATCTAAGCGACAGACTAAACGTCAGAGAGGCATCGATTGTAAAAATGAAAGCCAGCATATGTGTTCTTGACATTTACCTCTCCGGTGATAACTTTGTTAGGTTATTATTTGTTTGATTATTGATAATCGCTGTTGGGAAGATATTCTCAAATCGAGTAATTAGCCAGTTTGTAGGAGCACACGTCATAATGTACAGTATTTACGAGATTTTGATGGCAATATGTTTTGTTTTTTTCGTAACTTGGACCCTCCTGAAGGTAAGAAATTCTAGAGATATTCTCACATATAAGTATTTGGTAACATGAGATAGGATTATTCTTTATTCGGGTTTAATAGTACATGGCACGCAACACTGGTCTATGGTTTAGATAATGATAAATCATAAGAATGTGTGGTTGTTAATTAATTAAAGCAAACCTATTTGCGTTATTAGCTCGTTGAAGAACCATTCAATTGACAATGACCGTTGTCTTGAGGTAACTGGAGATAGTGGAAACGTCAACCTCAAACCAGACTCACGCAGATGTTGTTTGATTTGCTGGTTATTGAGGTGTTGTTGGACATTTCGACGTGTTACAGTAGTTTCGAGCATGAAAAGGAATTTATGAAGTTTTAAATAATCCTTCTGTTTCAAAGCATCTATAATTTCTCTATTTTCTCAATTATTGACATAGAATAATAATATAAACATATGTTTGCAGCTTCTATGATATTTAAATCTGGTACATTTTATTGTTTGTGCTATGGCAAGGGGAGAAAAATCTTTGATTTGAGATTGAAGCATAATGTTTAATAGAACGTTTCAAGATTTTCATCCACCAAACACTTTCAAAATGTCTTGTTTTTTATATGGCATTGCTGCCTCATCACCGAATCGTGAACTGGGAGTTTTTGAGACAAAGAGAATCTCCACCACTGGCTTGGTATTGAAATACATTTGTCTTTCATTTCATTTTTATAAACTCATTTCTTATGCAGATATAGAAGTAAAAATACGTTTTGCTAATTATGTTATCTATGCTTTAACAAAAGGCAATATATATATAATTTTGTAGAAGTTATTTCTTTTCATTCGTTCTCATGAATACTTAATAAACGGCCAAATATTTTATACTGCTCCCTTTTACTGGCAACTTCATCATCACCTTTCGCAATTAGCAGGCATAGGGCTACGATATGATACAAGTATTTTTTTTTGTTATACCATAAGTAGTAAATGGGCGCACCCTAGCGACAATGGGAATTAGCATTACAAGACCCCTTGGGCAACTCTAGCGACAATGGAAAATTAACATGGAGAAAAATCGTGGGACAATCTGGCGACAAGGGAAATTAACATGGAGAAAAATCGTGGGTCACTCTAGCGACAAGGGGAATTTAACATGGAACTATAGTGTGGGTCTGTCTAGCGACAAGGGGAAATTAACATGGGAATAGAGTTTGGATTTGTCTAGGGACAAGGGGAATTGAATATGGGATTTTTTTTTTAAATTTAAATTTAAATTTAAATTAAAAAAAGGGGTAGGCAATGGAAAGGCTATCTCTTTTCGAGAAATATGGCTGGCCCTGAAAAGGGCCTTTGGGTTTTCTTCTTCTTCTACTTCTAATTTCTTCTTTTTCTCCACCAAGTTCTTATTTTATCTCCAACACTCTTTCTCTTCTTCTCTTTCTTTTTCTCCTGCTCTTCTTTCTTCTTCTTCTCTTCCTCCTCTTCTTTCTTCCTCTTCTCATTTTCTTCTTCTTTTTCAATCTTTTCGTTCCATTTGCTTATTCTTATTCTTTCCTCTTCATCCTCCTTCTCCTCCTTTATCTCTTTCATGACACCACTAATCTTGTCCTTTACCTTTTTTAAGTTATTAATTTCCATCTTTACACGATGGGGACTATAGGAATAATGGTCTTCAACCAGTCTTATTAACATCTGCTCCATCATTCCTAAGTTGTCTAAAACGTCTTGTAATGTTTGTATTTTGTCCATTTGGTTAGAAGCCATCTTCTTTTTTTTATTCTTTGCAGAATGGTTTGAACGACGAATACTATGGGTTCTTATACTTAAAGCGCGTACGTGAAGGAAAACATCCCCCTAAAACGTAAAATTGATCTTACCTAGATCATGACCAAACAACGCGCGAACGTGAAGGAAAACATCCCCTACTTTTTCATTTCATATAATAAAACCCAAACTATACTTTCTCATTTCATATAATAAAAACCCAAACTATACTCTCCACATACGCTAAGAAACAATAAACAAAATCCATAATCTACTATCCACACAATCTTACGTGAGCGCTTACAAAACCCAAACTATGCTCTTCACATACGCTAAGAACAATAAACAAATCCATAATCTACTATTCACACTATCGTACGTGAGCGGGTACAAACACAAACACAAACACACAAACACATACGCTAAGAACAATAAACTAATCCATAATCTACTATCCACACAATCGTACGTGAGCGCTTACAGAACCCTAACTATACTCTTCACCTACGCTAAGAAACAATAAAGAAACCCATAATCTACTATTCCCACAAACATACCTGAGCTCTTACAAGCACCAACACACAAACACATACCCTCACACTATCTTAAAAAAGAGTTAGTGTTTATAACCACACTACTCTACCTACACTCATTGGCAAATCGATCGTTATTTCTTTTCTAGAGTATTGGGTAGCCCTGAAAAGGGCTGTTTTTTTTTTTGGAACTTCATGGACACCTGGTTAATGGTGGCACCTTCCAGGCCTAGCGCCACATACACATCTTGTCCCCCAGTTACTTTTTACCTTTTTGGGGGAGAGAGCAGAGGCAGGATATGTCGCTTCAGAATCCCAATTTTCGCTCTCTGGGATTCTGAAATTTCTTCTTCTTCTCTCCTTTTCCTCCTCCTCCTCTTCTTTGTATCTTCTCTCCTCCTCTTTGTATCTTCTTTCCTCTTCTTCTTTATATCTTCTCTCCTCCTCTTCTTTGTTTCTTCTTTCCTCCTCCTCTCTTATCCTTCCCTCCTTCACAATGGCTTCCGCGGCCAGTTCATTTAATATGCGCCTGGCATATTCCAGATGCACATGAAGTTCCAACAGTTTCTCCAGTCTCGTGTTCATTTTTGGTGTTGATCAATCAACAAGGGTAGCTGGACTGCCGAACGAGTTTCAATTTATAGTGAAAGCGCGGACGTGAAGGAAAACATCCCCTAAAAACATAAAATTGATCTTACCTACATCATGACCAAAAAACAACAACGCGCGGACCTAAAAGAAGCACTCACTCACTTTTTATGCTACCCATCATTATTTTAAAAATTTTTATAAATCACTTCAATAGACTATCCACATACGCAAAGCAATCCAATCTAACCCCAAATTTACACCTCAAACACCAAAAAAAAAGACATCATTTTAATCTACTATCCATACCAACTTACTTAAGCACTTACAAACACAAACACACAAACACATACCCTCACATTTTTTTTTAAAAAAGAGTTAGTGTTTATTTTAACACTACTCTACCTACACACATTGGCAAATCGATTGTTATTTCTTTTCTAGAGTATTGGGGTAGCCCTGAAAAGGGCTGTTTTTTTTTTGTTTGCTATGGCATTCTTTTTAGTTTCTAAGAATGCGATGTCCTCTGAGGATAGATTTTCTGGCGATAGGTCTGCTTCTTCGGAAAGAGAAGAAGAACTCTTTGGTGTCGATACGACAATCGACAAAGCCTCTGTCAGCTTCAGGTTGCTGCTGCTGCTCTTGTTGTTGTTGTTGCTGCTGTCTCTGAAGTCTGTACTTCTCTGTCCATTCTTCTTTTTCCCTGTTCATTTCTTCTCTGAAGAGCTCTTCTATCAGGTCTTCAGTGATTTTTAACATTCTCACATTCTCTATTTCTTCTGGCTTCGGTATCAGACTGTGTCTGACCCTATGCAAATTCACGTAGGCTTCGTTGAGTTTAGCTAGTTTGGAGCACATCTTCTTAGGAGGATGAGTCGACAATGGATGGTTAGACTGGAAACAACACGGTTCTTAAAGTCAAAGCGCGGACGTGAAGGAAAACATCCCCCACACGGTTTTTGAGTCGCAACGTTCAGTGAGTGTCATGAGAGGGATAGTAAGAAATGAAAGAGCATCAATCCAACATTCTTATAGCTAAACAAAAGACAAAGGCATTTTTTTCAAAACACAACATTTTTTATTCAAAAATCACTTAACACTAAACAACAACAACTCTAACATTTTTTAACAACAATGCAACACTAAAAGTTTCTCCACTAGGTAAAGAGGGATAACAGTCTTCCATGGTTTCCAGTAATCTAGGATGACTTCTCTCAAACTGTTGATTTCTATGGTATTATCGAATTCTGCATACATGATGACGTTCACCGTTTCATCAGGGTCTCGGTCTTTAAACTGAATTTCCACACGAATCTGGCCGGATTTTATAGGGTGGAAATGTCCCTCGTCGCTGCCTTGGTCTGGAGTGAAATTGAAAGCCCACAAAGCGTAGCCTCCTGCATAATCCTCGTACGTAATACCGTGACTGGTATTGGTTCCTAACTGTCCGGTGGCTTCGTACAAGGACAAGTACGATCTCAAGTAATTCTTCTTTTTAAAGTCAGGTTCGAAAGGTCGGGTACACAAGGTCTTGCCATCGCGACTGACTTCGATTTTGGACACGCCAAAGTGTTGAAAGTAGAAAGGATTTTTTTCGGCAGCTCCGTTGAAGGCTGTATTCTCGACGATACCAACGATCAAACGTTTGGGTAACTGTCCTTGGAATAGATGATCTTCGATCATGGATCGGTGTCCCTTGGGAATGGTGAAGGTTTTCACTTCCACGCGTCGTATGGGATACTTGTCGGTCGTTCTGCTCAACGTCTGACTGATGTCGTTTCCCACTTTAGGTAACACTTCCACACGGCGTACGTAGAGTCTGCCTTCTAGGATTTTGGTTTTGTAACCGTCACTATCAGCCATCAAATGGAAAGCGGCACTGCTACGATTCAGTCTCAGGCGGACATCCACCCCGTTCAGCAAATGCTTTTCTTGCAACCACATGTCCAAATGCAAACGATCCATCAGTTCTAAACTTGTGTCGGCTCCCGTGATTCTCTTTCTTCGTTCTACAAATCCATCATTGTTGTCTTTCTTTTCATCAGTTTCCAATATTTCAAACTTGGTAGGTTCGTCAGCTTCCCATACCACACAGGCATTGAGATGAGTGTTCTTGGCATCTATTCCGTACGTCAAGAGATTTTCCAGGTAGGCACGATAAGGGTAAGTATCCATGCTGCTACTGACCAGTTTGTTATTCAAATACAAGTCCACTCCACTGAACAAGGAATGCATGAAATTGTTGACGAGAGCTACTGCTTCATCGTCTATAGCACCTCCAGTCTTATCTAGAATTTTGACTTTCAGGTACAAGTAACTGCTATTCAGATCGATGTAATCTTCGGGCTGTCCTTTGATTTCAAACTCGATGGGAGCGGAATCGGTCAGTGAGGAGACGGGGTGAAATTCCACCCACTGGGATTCTTGCATGGTCATCATGGTGGGGGGCAAGGCAAACAGATCCAGTTCCGTCTTGGAACAGGCGCAAGATTCTCGGTGCATCATTTTTTTGTCTCTTTTCTCAATAATCGAAAACGTCTAAGTCTCGAACGGTTCTTCTTTTCTTGGCCTATCTCGCTTGAAGTCTGGTGAAAGGGTGTTTTCTTCGTCGTCTCTTTCTGCCTTGTCCTTGCTGAATGCCTGACTCGGTAGCGTGCAGGGCATTTATAGGTGTTTCTCGTTGGCCTAAAATGTCTTTGCCCGTTTGCAGCAAGACATTTTTGCCTGCCCTCATGAAGGCTTCTTTAGGGTTTTGTTTGTCGATGATGACATTTTGGAGAAATTCTTTGCCTTGCGTCGGTGCCGCATCTTTCAAGGCGTGCAATCCGCGTGTCACCATCGGTTTCAACACCGGGGCCACCGAACGAAAGGCCGATTTTAACATATCTCCTAAGCCGTGTCCTCGCTGTTGAGCAACCCCTCGGTACACTGGATACATGCCTTAAGAGTCGTGAGAGAACCGTTTTCGAAAATGGAGTTTCACCGTGACTTTTCCTTTGGTGAATGGAATATTTTGTCCCAGATCTCCTTTTATAGCAATGTTGACCGTGTCCAAATACGACTTACTGACAGGCAAATAGTGAGGATGGACAAATTCGCGGTGGACGTGGTAAGTGTTTCCACCTTCCTCGTCAGTGTTCGTGGCAGAATCCACTTTGAAAGGAATGACACGCAGTAACGGTACGGAGGTGTGTCCCACCACGTTGTACTCCACCACATCGGAATACACAAACATCAAATTCAGTCCTTGGTTCAGTTCTACCGGGGCACGAAATAACTTGCTAAAAGACTCGTTGTCGTAAACGATGGGTAATTCGTTTTTCTTGATCATGGTCTTTCTCATGTCCATGTCTCCGCCCAACATGTCATACACAATTCAGGACAAAATAAAATGGACAGGATTTTACTCCGTTCAAATTTCATCAAGAAGCGATGAGCTGTTTTGTGGTACTCTATGGTGACATTTTTGTTGACATGCTCCAAAGCTTTCAGAAACACGACATTAAACCTGGAGGTTATGGTGCTGACCAAATGTTGACCACTAAAATAATAGCCTGGGGTAATGAACAAGTGATAGGTGGTGTACTTTTGTGTACGGGTTTTCTTGTCATATTTGACATTGCTATCCATCCACTGTTGCATTTGCTCGTCATGAACTTCCACATCAAAAAAATTTTGATTGGGAAGGACATTGAGGACTTGGGTCGGGTGAATCATTTCTACTAAAGCCACTTCCCAATGGGCTTCGTGATCTAACTGGATGGCCTGAGGTAATTTGGCCGTGTAACAGCACAACGTGTTCTTGGGAAACACCTCCATGGAACTGTCACTGGGTAAAGTTAAGTAAAATTGGTTTTGGTGACTCATAATTCCAGAGTTCTGTGGCTGTCCGAGGGGTTACTGGACGTCAGAGGCGTGTCTCCGTCTAAAATGGGGTTCTGGTTGTGATTGAAGTGGTGACTGGCACTGGCACTGGACACAAGGTTCCCGGGGTTCCCGTTCGAGGTGAATTTCAGGGAGGGATTAGGAAGCAGGTAACCGATGCAACTGCTCAATAAAATGGTCCACAATTGTTTGTCTCCTTGTTGCAAACTCAAATTGGCGATGGCTGCCCCGCTGACACAATACACCACGAAGATTTGGCAGAAAAAGACGATTTGCGTTTTAGGCACACGTTCTCCACACCACACCCACAAGGGTTGTTTTTGTAAATCTTGCACAGAAGAACTAGGTGAAGGAGGAGTGGTCGACGTAGCTGCGTCTGCTGTGTGAAAGGGCATGATGGTCACTTCTTTTTATAGTCGATGACTTGCGAAGCGTCGATCCAAGAATCAAAACTGGGTGGATATCCTTTCCAACGTACTTTGACTTCTTTGACACGTCGTTTGCCCACTTTACGGGTTCTGCGTTCGAGAATGCTTTCGATGTCGTACACGTAGTCTTCTTTTTTGGTGACACGTTGTAACTCGGGCAAATAAAACGTTCCTTTGAGCACTTCTCCGTTCATGTCTTCCAATTTATAGACGGCAGGATGACGGCCATGCACTCGTCCAGTGACGCGAAACAATTCGGTCGTCCAGTTAGGTAAATAACCTTTGTCGAAAGTGCGTTTGGTTTTTCCAATGAGCACCCAATCTCCTACGGCCAACTCTCCACTTTTCTTGGGGACAGCCCTCGTCGGGGACGTACCAAACAGGCGCTCAAACACTTCGTTGTCGGGAGTCACGTCTTGCGGGGCACGTCCGATGCTTCGATGGTAAGATTGGTTGTACGCTTGCACCAGGTGCGGTAAGATGTCGATGTACTTCAGAGTGTGGTGATGCGTAAAATATTTCCACATGCGTTCTTTCAAAGTGCGTTGAAAACGTTCCACGATGATGGCTTTGGTTTCGGGATTCTCGGTGGTAAAAAAATGAATGTTACGTTTCTTTAATTCTTTTTGGAAAGCTTGGTTCAGAAATTCGGTGCCTTTGTCCGTTTGCCATCGAAGAGGGTGACGACCGCTTTGTTTCAACACCCGTTGCAGGGCTCGCACTAACTCGCTGCTCGATTTGGAAGTCAAGGGCACGACCCAGGCAAATTTGGAAAAGACGTCGATGACACAAAACAAATATTTGTAGCCACGATTGTAGCTGGCCAAATGAGAGACATCGGCTAAATCGGCTTGCCATTGATGATCGATGCCCTCCACTCGGGTGCGAGTTCTGGCAAACTTGCGTCGAATGGGTTTGTGTAAAGTGTAGGTAGCTTGTTCTTGTAACCATCGTTGCATTTGAGGTAAACGGAGACTTTTCAGTCGCGTTTTGGCAGCACGATACAATTTTTGAACTCCTGCGTAACCTGCAGGATGGGAGGGATCGTAGTAAATGCTGGATAAGACTTTTTCCATTTTTTTTTTGTGTTGGTTGGTGTGTTAATAAGACACCCACTCTTGGATGATGCTACTCTTTTTCTCTTGGGGTATTTTCTTGGATTGCAATGCTTTGCGTGTGCGGCCAGCAATAGGTGTCGAAGAGGAGAAGGATGTCTGAGCGGGGGATATCGGTTCTTGTTTCACTTCTGTCTTCACTTCTGTCTTCACTTTCTTTTTCTCTTGTGAGGAAGAAGGGGTGGCATCATCTTTTTAATCCATCCAATTCTGGAGGTAGGTGGTGTTGTTAACTTGCGTACTTTTTCTGGTGGAGTTTGAAACCCTTCCTCTTCTTCTCCTTTTTCTGTCTTGGTCACGGGTACTGGTGGTACTGGTACTGGTACTGGTGATGGTGCTGGACTTTTCATCAAGGTCTTAAAATCTTTCAGAGTTGGTAGAGCTGTTTCGTCTAAAGCTTTCTGGTGAAAGAGTTGCAGTCGTTGCAAGAGTTGACCGTACTTTTGCGATTTTTCTGTTTCGGACAAATCTTGGCGATCGATCAAGGACTGCAATTCGTGTTGTAACTGGGACATCTCCCTCAAATGGGGATTGGGAGGTAAATGCGGGGTGTGTTGTTCTTGCCACCGATGGTATTCCATCCATCGTTTGTAAGGCACTAAAGCTAGTTTTCGTCCTTCCATTGGGTTGTCAGGGGTCGATTCTGAGATCTTGGAACTTCCGAGGCTTTTTTATCTTGCTCAAATCCAGTCCTCCCAACATGGTTCCCAAGACTCCTTTCAGTATGGGGCCTAACAAGAGAGGTAAAATACCTCCACGTTGCACTAACATCTTCTTTTTTTGACGAATGGGAATTTTCTTTTGAACCATTTGGCGAAGAACGTGACGATGTTTGCCTAAGCATTGTTTCTGGTGTTTCGACAAAGGGATCGTGCCTTTCAAAACGTTCAAACAACATTCGCACACGGTATCGATGACCTTTTTGGAGGCTGTTTGAATGAGTTTTTTTCGTAGGGGTGGAGAAGCTTTGGACAGGACAGATAACATGTCCCCATGTTTGGCTAAACGTGGTGGCAGTCCTTTCCTTTTCTTTTCTTGGGGTTTTCTGGAGGGTGACATCTTTGAGTCTTCAGGAGCACCAAAAGACACTGATACCCGACTTGGTCACAGGCCTTTTTTATACTGGAACGCGTCGCCACTGATTGTCTTTACGTCGTATTAGTTTGAGGACAGGCATGACACGTCGTGCAGGGGTACGTAACGGACTAAATCGAGCCAGTTCTTGCTTGGACAAATCCAGTAAACTTTGCAACATGCCCGATCTTTCTTGAACTTTGATTTTGGGAGAAGGTACTTTGTGAGCAGCAGCCACTGCCACTAAATTGGAAGGTCCTGCCACTGGGGAAGTTCTTTTGGGGGTCATCAACGGAGAAGTTCTTGGTGTGATCAACGTCTCCATGTACTCTTCAGTTCTGGGTGTCATTAACGGAGAAGTTTACAAACGTGAAGCTGCCGGAGACGCTGTCACCGCCGTGGCAGGTCGTGGTTTGCGAGTGTAAGGTTGCATCCTGGCCGAAGTGCCTCTCTTGCGACTAGTTTTCTGTGGACTTTTCTTTTTCTGGGGGCTTCTTTTCTTTTTCCGGGGTGGTGGTGGTGTCTGGTCAGAGGAGGGTCCTGCCACTGGAGAAGTTCTCCTTGGGGACCTGGTCTTTTTCTTCTTGGGGCTTCGTTGGACTTTTGTCTTGGGGATAACTTTGGGGGCATTAGGATCCCATGTTAAGAGTGAGCGAATGATGACCCCTCCTAGAGTACCGCTCCCTCCAGGTTTCAAAATGATTTGTTTTTTGGTTTGAGTGTCGATGCGGGGATCGGCCAGTTGGACCAAAGCGACTTTGTTTCGATCAAAAAACGTTTGGTTTGATGAGGAATCTGAATGATTCCTTGGAGTAATTGACGTGCCGTCACCGTGAACCATCGTAAGACTTCTTTGAGACTCGCTTCTAAGACACGAGCTCGTGTTTGTGGATTTTTTTCTCGACTGATGCCATACAAGGCACGAATCAGTTTGACGGGAAGATGCGACTGAAGGGACGTCATGTTCGCACTGTGTGAGACAGACGAAAAAGGGTCTGAGATTTTTATAGATTTTTTTATGGAGAGTGAAATGAAGTCGAGGACGGAGACGTGTACAGGACAGGCCCTCCGTCTTGGCACCAGTGGTGAAACAAGTGGGTACGAAATCGCAAATCCTCGGGAGTCGTAGGTTTCAAATCGACGAGTAAATAGGCGTGTGGCGTTTGAGTGGCATCGTCGTACGCCTGAGTCAGCCAAGGCGTTCCTAACTGTTTGGCTAAGACTTGCACTTGCGATTTATCTCGAGGGCTTTTAAACAAGACCACGTAATGCGCATTGAGACTGATGGTGCGATGGGCTTTACTTTGTTGAAACAAATTTTGGGTGATGTAAACGACACTGGCATTACGGTGATGCCCTTTGCGCGTGAACCAGTTTAATTTCTTCTTCGTCTTCTCCTAACATGTCGTCAAAAATGACCAAATGGGTTAGACGGGAGTCAGAGACGATGCCATCGTCTTCTTTAGGAATGCCTTCCACAAACACGATGGAATCGCCTTGACTTTCTCGCAAGAGGCTGTACGCCGATTGCCACTCTTTGTAACACCACACGATCCGTTGAGGGGGCCGATCGATCAAATGATGTTTATGTTCGATCAAATGTTTGACGAATTCGGTTTTGCCAGAACCGCTAGGTCCAGCAATGAGCATGTTAAAGGGATGGCGAAGATACAAAGCCTCCCAACTGGCACGATCTAAGTGTTCGTCGATGACTTTGACAGTAGAGGAAGAGGGAGCAGAGACAGTAGAGGTAGCTATGGTGTGAGGAATGTCACTTGTGACACGAAAAAACAAACAAGACAAGAGTTTATATACTTTTTCAGAACACGTTTATTGAATGTTTTTTTCAAACATGAATACGAAAGACAAAAATACATAAAAGCCAAAGGCTTAAGTACAAGAATAAAAGGCACATGAACGTGGAATAAAAAACAAGTGTCTGTACAACAACCACATGTTTTGGGTAAAGTTCTAACCAGTTCTATAGTAGGGGGTAAGGTCACACAAGTGTCCTCCCTAAAGGGTCTTTCAGGCCTGTCCACGACAGTCCTGTCCTGGGTGACGGGTTCTTCTGGCACCGTCACTAACACAGGTTGAAAAACTTTTTTCCTTGAATAACTCTCGTGCATACTGGGCCACCTCTTGTGTCCAAGCCTCAAAACCCTGGTCTCGGTGATGTCCAACATTTGACTCCTAACCAATCTGGTTTCTTCTTCGTCAACGACATGGTAAGTTACTTCAATGAACAATGAACTATTGGTCTTGGACGTTGTTCCTTTTTATATGCTGACCAATATCGATGTGACCGTACGGCAACGTAAAGTGATTGGGAAGTCTCACTCGCTTCTGGTAAACGATTTGATAGATTTTTTCCAGGGGCCGACTGACGATGTGGTGAGTGGGTAAACGTACAATCTTGTTCGGTTGATAAGTGGTCACTTTAAAGTTTCCATCCTCTCCCGATTGCAAGGCTTCTTTCAATACCCCAAAGTTGACCACTCGACTGGTACGATGATTAAGAGTCAGTCCTTTCACTTTGCACGTCGTGTGCCCTTCTCCTTGTTTGTCCCGGTATTCGTAGCCGTAATTTTTGGGACCACCACTGACGAAACTTAGAATCTTGTCGTCGGGATGCTCGTCTGTCCAGGCTCCTAAACGGTCTCCTTCGATGTCAGGGTGATGTTGAATCGGGTGATGGATGTAAATGCAACTGTCCGTGTCAAAGTACAGGACGCGTTCTTCTAACAGTTCTAAAGCTTCGTACAATTTTAAGCGAGCATGAGCTGTCACGTAAGCCGCAATGATGACATTTCCAAAAGGGTCGTCTTGTACAAAGTCCAGATCTTCTTCGTAATTGACCAAGATCAAATCCTCTCGAACGACGTCCACGTGTTTCATGTATTTGGTTTTGTCGTGAATCATCTGGAAGTAGCGGGAAGGTTCTGTCAAATATTCCGTCTTGGGTAAACACGGTCGTTGTGCCATTTTACCCCACAAGCAATTTAACATCACTTTGGCAAACGATCGCCTGCCTTCGTTTTCTTCGATGTGGTCTAAAGAGATGCCTTCTTGTGCGTAGTATTTCTCTATGAACTGTATTTGGTCTTCGGGAGTGTGACACCAGGAAGGATAGCCGCTGGCTTCTTGTTTCAGTTTCAAAAAGGCATCCACGTAGTCGGCGAAAATGCCTTTCTGAGTAGGGTCACCCTTGTGGTACTGTTGTGTCTTGGGAAAGTGGCAAATTTTGTACACTTCTAACAGTTGGTATCCCATGTCCAGAGCTTTGAACAATTCTACGCTGACCCAGGTTCCCGTCAAGGCACGTTCTTCCTGGCTGTGATGGCAAGGTTGGTCCTGGTTGCACGTTTCGGCACAAGTACGGCACAAGGGAAACACCAGTTTGCCTTGACAATGGTGAGGTAAGACGGGATGGTATAGGTTCGTGGGAGGCAAAACTTTACACTTGATCAAGCCTTCGTACTGTCGAATGTTTTTCAGGTCGATGTGTTCCGTGAACAATTGTGGGTGCCCTACAGGAAAGCGACAATATTTGCACACGTAGGGATACAGCGAATACACGTCCAAGTATTTGATTTCTTCTCCTTTCTCTTCGTCGGCTTGGTACAGCAAACAGGTGGCATTGGTCCTTCCTCCGTACAAACTATCCCTCGGGTTCAGCGGGTCCATGAACTGGTAACTTTCCACGAGGCGTTTAAACTCGGGATCGGTTTTCAAACGGTGATCGTACTCGTGTTCCCACATTTCCACCACTTGGTATCCTTGTTGTTCTAACTTTAGGCGTCGCTGACAAGTGTCCTGGTACAAGTCTTCCATGGTTCGTTGCAAAAACTGATTTTTAGTGTCACGGTCAGGGTAACAGATGGGACATCCGTGAAATAAGCAACCGTTAAACTCGTACACGATCTTGGGGTTTTCTAAGTCCCAGCCATCTACCGAATACGTTCCGATGGTCTTTTCGCCTCCTCCGTTGCGGGCATGCTGAATCCATTTGTCTTCCTTGTCGCACAAGTAATGTAACCAACGTAGGGCTTTGACCGAGTATTGACGCTTGACATAGTGGGTCGTTTGAGGACTGATGACAGCCACGGTGTTTTCAGGCATGAATCGTTGGCGGTACACTAAGGAACACGCTTTGGCAATGGTGCAAGCTTCTTTCAAAGGATCGACCCCTCCGTGTTCCATGAACAGTTCTCGAAATTTTCCACAGCAACGTCGTAAAATGTCCACGTCGGAACGACAATACTTTAGCATTTCTTCCTGAAAGTCGAAGGGGTCCGAGGCATGAGCCTGGTACCAAGCGTAGAAAGCTTCTCGTTGTTCGGTACGCATGTTGTCGGGGTCGTAATAGTGAGCCTCAGGTAAATGGGGTAGAACGGCATGTTGATTGGCTTCCGTATTGAAAAAGTGTGGAAAGTACCCTTTAGCCATTTCTGTCATTCCAAACGTTTTAGGCATTCGACTCAAAGGCATTGCCAAGTAACTCATCGAATCTTTAAACTGTACTTGTCCCACTTGCATGAAAATGATTTTGGCTCCGTTCAAAGTGACTTTAGGACGTTCGGTGCCTTGTTCCGTATAGTATCTGAGAAGAAACTGTTCATCGTATCCGGAGAAATTGTGAGCCATCACCGTGGCATGACGATGACAATCTCCGTAACGTTCGATGTCCTCTTTGCTCCATGTCTTGTCGATGGGGTCTAAGACCCATTGGGCAAAATCGGCTAACGTGTTTGGTCCTCGAAAGATTTTTTCACGTCCTCCAGGAATCTTGCTGCAGTGAGGGCAATGACTGAAGATAGGTTCTTGAATGCACTTCTCGCACGCTCGATGAGCCACGCAGAAATTAGGAATGTGAATGCCGGTCTCTTGCATGCATTCGAAATCGAAAAAGATGAAATTGCCTTTCTTCTTGTGACCGTCCTCTTCCTCTGGTGGGGGTTGGTATTTTTGCACGTAGCATTCGTGTTCCAAGTCCACGATGTGGTGACAAATGTGACATTTTTTCTTTCCTCGACCTACGTGTGCCTTGGTACTATTGGTACGTATGCCTTGTCCACACGTAGGGCACAATCTCAGGAGTTGACAAGCACATTTCGTCTGTGAACCTTGTGTTTTCAAATGTTGCTGGTAACAGGTAGGGCTGACAAACGTGCGCAGACAAGTTGAACAAGGCACTGGTTCTTCGCTCAGACAGGGTGGAGAAGCCAAACATCCTGGGCATTTCCATCCACAAGACTTGTGTTGCTCTCGATTGTTATAACCATAATCACATTTCTCACAATAATAACTGTATCCCAGGAATCCAGTGATACTGGTAATGGTATCGAAATGTTCATCGTGATAATAGACATGAATGTATTTTCCGTCCTTAAAATCTTGGCCTCGAAACAACAGAGTTCCACGCATTTCTTGAGGGTGCACTTTCAAGGTGTAGCGTGGAGCTAGGGCATCTTGCAATTTTTGCATCTCAGGAATGCCACAGGGTGTGTCTTTGGACAGTCCGGCTTGTTGTAACAGGAGTTCTGCTTCATTTCGTTGTTTGGCTCGATCGGATCGTTGAATAGTTTTCCAGGTTCTTTTCCATTCTACCGTGTCGTTCTTGTTGGCATAGGTTCGTCCCACCACGATGGCACGGGCTAAACACATCTGGTCTTGAGGGTTGTGAATTCGGACGAGACTTGTTTTGGTGTTGCGAAGGTTGTCCACCAATAACATCTTTTTGCGTCCTGTCCCTTGAGGAAGAGAGACGTGGGCCATTTTCAGTGTGGCTTTACCATCGGTGATGTCAAACTGGTCATTAGATTGTTGTACGTGTTGAATCTTGTCCATGATTTTGGAACGGGTTAGTTCTGCGGGTCTGCTAAACTCGATCCAAACAGGGGATTTCAAACCGTCGTGATCTATGGATAGTGTCAAGCGATCGTCTTCTTTGGGTTGACATTGTCGCTTGAGTGCGGTGAGCAAAGAATCCCACACCCAAGTGATGAACCCTTCTGCTTTCTCCAAGGGTACGTCGGCCTTGAAATCTTTAAACTTCACCGTGTAGGTGTAAGCCGTGGTTCTAAATTTTCTAGAGGAGCGCTTTTCCGTCTCTCGAATGGAATAGTGCTTTTCAGGGTTGACTAAGGGTGGTGAACTTGGTTTAGAGGGTTCGGATTCTGGTTCACTCATGTCCTCTTCAAAATCACTGGCATGAATTTGTGCCAAGATTTCAGCCCTGGTACGAGGCGATAGATCACGTTTCTGCCTCTTACTTTCTTCTTCTTCTTTCTTCTCGAATGAATAGGATCGTTTCATCTTGAGTGCAAAACGTCAAATGACTCAAGTTCAAACACCATAGACTAATTTATAGTCATGGCAAACCAGCGTATATAAAAAGGGTGTGTCTTGTCCTTTCACTATTCATTTCACTCTCAAACCGAGGAGAACGATGGAAGAGACTAGCCAAATCGAACGTTTCGTCAGAGCTTTGCGAGGGGTCATTAGAAAATTCTCTTCAGACCAGCCGACAGACTACTCTCCTTCCTTTCGAGATAAGAGTCAGGATACTTGCTATATCTGTCAGAAGAAAGGGCATTGGTCTTCAGAGTGTCCAGACCGTCAAAAAAGAAAAAAAACAGGGGCTAAAAAAGACAAAAGTCAAGATACCTGTTATTATTGTAAAGAAAAAGGACATTGGTCTCCAGATTGCCCAAAAAAGAAACAAGAGGAGTCAGAAGAAAAGAAGGATTCTTCAGAAGAAGAGAGGGATTCTTCGGAAGAAGAGAGGGATTCTTCGAAAGAAGAGAGGGATTCTTCAGAGGAAGAAAGAAGACAATTCTATTTAAAAGAAGCAAAGAAACAGGAGAAGAAAAGAAGAAGGGAAGAAAATGAGGAAAAAACGGTGAAGAAATTCAAAAAACAGAGAGACTAAACAAGGAGAAAGAAGAAGTCAATGAACTTTTAATTAAAGTGTTGTGCTGTGAATTGGATTGTAAAAAATGGATAAAAGAATACATGAATGATATAAGGTAAGTGTCTTTGAGTTTTGATTTTAAAATAAGAAGCTACACTCACGCACTCATACACAGACACGTACTATAAGGGTAAAATGGGTGGGGTTTATTTTTGAGTTATTGGCAAATTGAAATTGTATTTCTTTTCGAGAAATGTGGGTGGCCCTGAAAAGGGCCTTTTTATTTTGGTGTAGGGGTGAGTTTAACCAATCAACTTTAACTGCCTTAAGCCTTTGCCACGGCCAAGGCCTACTTCTGATGATTGGGTTGAAATCACTAAGGGTGGTACGACAGGCTTAGTCACAGGGTTGGCGTGTTTAGCTCGGGAAGGTCGTATTCTCTTCGGTCGTGATAGAGAAGTCTGATACATTTGTTTCAGACTTCTTAACTCCGCTAAAATGTCCAACAGTACCGTAGCCGTTTGATTTTCACCCTCTTGTTTCTTTGCTGCTACTTCTTCTTGCTGTTGTTGCTGTTGTTTTTTTTCTTACCTCTTCTTGTTGCTGTTGCTGTTGCTGTAGGAGAAAAGCTTGTTCCGCTTCCTTTTGTCGTTGCATAAATTTCTCCAATTCTTCTTTCTGTCTCTGTCTAAAATTCTCCACTTGCGGTAATGAAGAAGGTAACGAAGGTTCCGGAACAAATTCTTGCGAGGTAAGAAAATCAACAAAATCCCAATGTACCTCTTCTGAAAGTAAGTCCGGGTTCCCTTGGGCAGTCTCCCCTGCTGGTGCACCCCAATGGATCGTTTTCTGAGTTTCCGTCATGTTGAATCACTGTCGCATAGACTGACTGCACACAAGCGCTAACGAATCTATATAGACCACGTGACGTCACAGACTGCTCTCTTCGGATTGGATGCGAGCTGACTGAATTTTGTAACGCGTGTTCGGATTGGTGAATGAATTCAATCCGTTTCAATCCTTCCTGTACCTATAAATAAGCGCAGTTCACTGCATTGATTCACCTATTCTCGTCGCTTCAAGATATGGACCACAGTTGAGTCATCCACCCTTGTGTCTTCCATGATGTTTAGGACTGACATGCTCATGTATGTGAGGTCCAAGTGGACTGTTGTTGATAGGACAGATACTAGTCAATGGATGAGGAGAGTTTACATAGAAAGACAAGGATGTCTCAAGAGGGTACTTGTGTATGGACCGGCAGTTAGAAGGAGTTTAAGAAGAAGAAGAAGAAGATGTGACAGATGCCATCTATGTTAATATTAATATTAACATAAACCCAAAGGCCCTTTTCAGGGCCAGCCATATTTCTCGAAAAGAGATAGCCTTTCCATTGCCTACCCCTTTTTTTAAATTTAAATTTAAATTTAAATTTAAAAAAAAAAGTCCCATATTCAATTCCCCTTGTCCCTAGACAAACCCAAACTCTATTCCCATGTTAATTTCCCCTTGTCGCTAGACAGACCCACACTATAGTTCCATGTTAAATTCCCCTTGTCGCTAGAGTGACCCACGATTTTTCTCCATGTTAATTTCCCATTGTCGCTAGAGTTGCCTAAGGGGTCTCGTAATGCTAATTCCCATTGTCGCTAGGGTGCCCCCATTTACTACTTCCATAGGTAGGAGTATTATGAAGAATCAGTGTCCCCGCCTGTACTCTTTAGCTTCTCTAGCTGAGCTTGTATGCAATTTCAGTAAAATCGGTATGGCTGACAATCTTTATGTCGTCTGACTAATTTCCAGGCTTTATTTTTTTTTTTTTTGTTTTTGCCGTCATCTAGTCAGATCTACGGATGTACATTAGTTTCTTTTGGTTTACATCATGCGTCGGAAAGTTTTGTACTTTTACCCATCATGCACCAGTTGGTATTTGGTTTATGCGTGGTTTAAGTTTTCGAGACATCTGGTACAATAAAATAAAATTTGGAACAAATAGTTTCGATCTGAGTCAAATCTGTTAATAGTCTATTTATGATTGTTCATCATATGACATCGTATAAAAGACTAACATACCTGAAAAATATTAATGAAATTACTCAACAACGCCATAAACAGACGTCTCTATAAATGCCTGCAATAAACCGTTATCAAATCTTGAGCCCACCCATCTAAACTAAAGTATTTCAGTAACTCAAAACTGACGAGGCACTCATTCTGCAGATTATCAACAACAAATCTTACAATTCACGTCAAAACTTCACACAGACTGTTACAAAACAAATGTTTGCCTTTGCTTTAAAAATGTTTAAAAATGTGCATATAGCAAAGTACATATCTCTTTCACTTACATGACTTTATGTAAAGTTTTGGAACATATAGTTGAAACTAACTTAATGAAGGATTTCAACGAACATTAGCCAATGTACGACTTACAAAATGGATTCCATAATGAAATGTCATATCAAATCGCAATTGATACAGTTAGTTCGAGAATTAGCTTGCAATCTTTCACAGTGCCATCAAACTATTATTATTTTGGTAGACTTCAGCAAATCACGTGATAAAGGAAATCACCAAAAACAATTTGAAAAATTATATAACGTCGCATCAGATATAAAAATTCCACTAAAAGGGATTAGAGTTTTATTGATAGTACGTGATCATTCTGTAATTCACGATGATATCCGGTTCTGAAATACTGGTTGCACCAGGAGGACCTCAGAGTTTCATTCTTTTTTCTATTCTTTTTCTGAAATACATTTATGATCATCCTGATTCAAACGGTAGAATATATGCAAGTCATGCATTCTAATATCTCATTACTGGTAATAACTCAGAATATAACAATTTCTAGCATTAGCTTTCTAGTCCCGAAAACTGGTTGAAATTTTGGACGTGGCTTTTAAGTCCAGTAAGTGCCAGCGAGTGCATATCTCTATAACCAGACACTCAATTGAAAGGATTATGCCTAATACTTTCGCGAAGGCAACAGCCTTCCCTTGAATTGGACCCACCATATCGTAAGTAAAACAGCGCCAATGGAGCTTTCAGTTTTCTAATTGTGAAACAGCAACAACGAAAAGCAAACAAATAAACAATATAACCATGGAGTCCACACATAGATTGGAATATGTAGCATCTTGTAAACGTTACCATCTAGCAAAGAGATTATAAATAATAACCAGAGCAAGTCGACGGATCAAAAAAAAATTACTTGCAAACATCAAGCATAGCTGTTATACAGCACCAGTTAGGTTTGGCTATCCCTTCGAAACACATTCTCATATGCTCTATTGGCCATGTTCCACAAAATGTCACACAAACTAGTGCATATTCCCTTACCACCTTATGTGAGACAACCGACCAAAATGACCAGACACATGCACCCTCTTCCCTATCATCCAGATTTAGACATCGCCCATTTATTTATGAATACATTTTCCACTCTGAACATAGTATAGTGCAACAAACGCCCACAACATATAGGCATCGTGCATGAGCTATCGTCCTTCAAAGCAACAGTTCTCTCTGTTTATGCCGGAAAGAAGATCGAGTTATTTGTTTTTATTTGAGTCACTTCATATTTCGCCTATTTTAACATTTAACACTATGATAATTGTGCCTTCATCATTTTTATTTTAATCTTTTGCTAAACTAATATGTACAGACGCTCTACTGTACATAATCCTCTAGAAAGAATGCTGTAAGATAGATAGATTGATATATATAATATATATATATATATATATATATATATATATATATATATATATATATATATATATATATATATATATATATATATATATATATATATATATATATATAGATCGATAGATAGATAGTTAGAGAGATAGATAGATATATAGATAGATAGATAGTTAGGTAGAGAGATAGATAGATATATAGATAGGTAGAGAGAGAGAGATATAGATAGATATAGATATAGATAGATATATAGATAGATTGATATATAGATAGATAGATAGTTAGGTAGATAGATAGATATAGATAGATAGATAGATTGATATATAGATAGGTAGAGAGATAGATAGATCGATTGATATATAGATAGATAGACTGACAGATAGATAGATTGATATATAGATAGATAGATCGATAGATAGATAGTAAGATATATAGACAGAGAGAAAGATAGATAGATAGATTTTAATTTTTAAGAATGGCATCTTAAAGCAGGTAAGACAATTTATCGAAATCTAATTAACCATTTTTGTTGTTGAGTTTAGATTCAGGTGCATCAAGTATACACACTCATAAAATATTAATGTCTCTTATGAGATATAAAGTAAATCGGTATTTAATATATATATATATATATATATATATATATATATATATATATATATATATATATATATATATATATATATATATATATATATATATATATATATATATATATATATATATATATATATATATATATATATATATATATATATATATATATGTGTGTGTGTGTGTGTGTGTGTGTGTGTGTGTGATACTAAGTAAATTAAAAATTCGTATCTTTATAAGATATAAAGTAATTATATATTGAATGTCTCCATGTGATGCTAAGTGAATTGACATTTAATGTCTCCATGTGATGGTCAGTGAATGGATATTTAGTCTCTTTGGGATACAAACTCAATATTTTTTTTTATGTTTCCATGTGATGGTAAGTGAATAGATATTTAATAACTCCATGTGATGCTAAGTGAATGGATATTTAATAACTCCATGTGATGCTAAGTGAATGGATATTTAATGTCTTTTTTGGGCTACGAAGTCAATAGTTATTTAATGTCTCCGTGTGATGCTAAGTGAATGGATATTTAATAACTCCATGTGATGCTAAGTGAATGGATATTTAATAACTCCATGTGATGTTAAGTGAATGGATATTTAATAACTCAGTGTGATGCTAAGTGAATGGATATTTAATGTCTCTTTTGGGATACGAAGTCAATAGTTATTTAATGTCTCCATGTGATTCTAAGTGAATAGATATTTAATGTCTCTTTGGGATACAAAGTCAATAGTTAATTTATGTCTCCATGTGATACTAAGTGAATGGATATTTAATATCCCCATGTGATGGGAAGTAAATCGGTATTTAATATCTATATGTGATACTAAGTAAATTAAAAATTCGTATCTCTATAAGATATAAAATAATTAGATATTTGATGTATCCATGTGATGCTAAGCGAATGGACATTTAATGTCTCCATGCGATGCTAAGTGAATCGATATTTAATGTCTCTTTGGGATACAAAGTCAGTAGTTATTTTATGTCTCCATTTGGTGCTAAGTGAACGGATATTTAATGTCATCATGTGATGGTCAGTGAATGGATATTTAATAACTCCATGTGATGCTAAGTGAATCGATATTTAATGTCTCTTTGGGATACAAAGTCAATAGTTATTTAATGTCTCCATTTGATGCTAAGTGAATCGATATTTAATGTCTCTGTGGGATACAAAGTTAATAGTTATTTAATGTCTCCATGTGATGCTAAGAAAATTGATATTTAATGTCTCCATGTAATGCTAAGTGCATACATATTTAATGTCCCTATGAACTATAAAGAAAATGGATATTTAATGTTTCCATGTGATGTTAAGTGAGTGGATAATTAAGGTCTCCATGTGATACTAAGTGAATGGATATGTAATGCCTCTGTGTGGTACTAAATGAATAGATACTTAATATCTCCCTGTGACGTAAAGTGAATATATATTTGTAACTGATTTGTCTGTTTTAATCCTCCTGCTCGTATATAACTTATATTATTTACTTGAGTTCGTGTGTGCGTTGTCATATTTGATAACGCCACAATTGTTTTCTTTTCTGTGTTTTATTTATTCATTCATTTGTTCTCTCTCTCCCTCTCTCTCATTTGTCTCTAACCATTTCATCATTCAGTTTATTTTTTCATATATAATGACGTAGTCATACATTATTTGCACATGAATATCAACTGAGAGGCTTGAATGATGGAACCGCTATTTACATAGTTTATCAATAGCAATGGCCATCCATCTTAAGAGTTGCTTATATAAACTGACGGGTAACATTCAGAGAAAGAAAACCAATCTTCATTACACTGTTAACATGAAGAATAATAGAAATGGTACTTTGCCACGGAAAGAAAATAAACTTCGAAATATATCATATCTAATTTGGAATAAAAACCGGGAATAGGAGAACCATAGACAGTTTTTATTTGTCTCGAAGTAATAGCTAGGTAAAATGTATAGGGTTTATTGTTTTGGAAGTAGTAACCATCTATTTGTAAATTAGGTTGCCACTGGAGTAAAAATAAGAACACGTACGTTGCCCAAGTTTGCAGAGCGTTGTGCGATTTGCAATCCTTGATATTGCTCGACAAATTCTTTTAATTTGTGAATCTCTGTTTTTATTTTATTTGTTTACTTTTAAGAAAAAGTAAACATAATCTTACTTTTTCTAATGAAGAATAATGGCATATCAAATATATGATCAGTTGACAGGTCAAGTAAATCTTATCAATGTTTTTAAAAAAATATTTCAAACAAATTCCATTTCTGTTTTAAAAAGAAATACATTTCTGGTCGTAATCAAAAATTAACTGATTAGTGTATGGAGACACAAATATACCGCGCTCTGCAGAGGTAACATTCAAACTCCTAACATAGCATGTTGGTATGCGACAGCACGCTAATTGCATACTCGGTATAATTGTATCGACTTCTAATGCCAACATAAGTTAAATTAATGGTTTTGATTAGTAAATGTCAAAGAACTCTAATAGTCTAAATGGGTCCTTGTAGTAATTTACATATGGAACTCATCGTGTCTAAGGATTAGTAGTTATTTTTAAATGCTCTCTTGTTACAGTAATAAAGATACCATGATGCCAATCAATTTCACTGTACTTAAAACTGAATACAATTGGGAGAAATATCGCATACCACATATTATGTGTACACCTTTTTAACGTCAGCAATATTTCAAACAGAAAATAACGCTTCTGCTGTAGGCGTAGCTTTGGAACAATTCCTACACACCTCTCTAACGTAGTCAGTATCATCCTTGGAATTTCATTTCTTGCCACGCACATACTTGAATTTTATATTAAATTCCTCTGATTTGGTGTTTTCGCTACATAGCTGATTTCACTTTTATCCTCTTGTATGAGTCCAGTTGTGTCATATACAGAACCTACTGGTGTACTTTCTTGGAGTGCGAGGAGTCAGATCACTGCGTATTCGTGCGTCGATATCCATCGGACCAATAATGTTATAAAAATAGAAGTTGTGTGAAATCACCTACCGTCATATTGATCAGTACATTACTTTTTATCGTCATTAGATAGCGGGTAAAGGCTGGTGACACTTTGATAGCTTATTTTGCTATAGGCTAATAATGTAAATACGTAAATGACAGAAGTGAATGGGTGTTTTTCAATATTGGCCCGACGCAACATCGAAGATTAATATCAATAATTTGCATTTTCTCAGCTCTGGTAAAGTTTACAATATCTCTCTCTCTCTACACACACACACACACACACACACACACACACACACACACATATATATATATATATATATATATATATATATATATATATATATATATATATATATATATATATATATATATATATATATATATATATATATATATATATATATATATATATATATATATATATATATATATAAAATGTATAGATTACATACCACGAGGTATATCAATTTTTCATTGAAAGGAAACGAGGCTTGCCAAGTTTCCTTGCAATGAGGAATTTATATAACGAGTGAGATATCAAAGATACCGTGTACATACCATAAATATATTTTTATAGCACATGCAAATACACATATTTGCATTTCCAAGGAGCTAAGACGGACTAAAGGTAACTGTGTATTGACAGACTGAGTGAACTCGTCACATCCACTCCCAGTGTGTCCGCGGCAAAGTGTGGTTCTGTACCTTTTGCGATTATTCACAATCCTCTGCAAATTGATATGTATTATTAAAATATGAAAGATGGGTTGAATGAGGAATCTAGAGCACGACTAACACAGCATGGCTAGCTTCTTGAAAATTCAACGTGCAACCATTTACAGTTGATCTAAGTAATTATTATGCTTCTATTAACTTTTATCCTCCATCTTTCTCTTTTTCAGTTGGTTGTTTGGTTTGCCTAAACTATTATTCATAGATCCATATATATTGTCGCATGACACAGGCAAAAATCCGCTACGCTCGTTTTTTCACGGATTTTCGTCCGTATCTTGCTACAGTGGGAGAAAGAGAGACAGACAGACAAACAGAGACAGAGACCTAGGGCCTACAATTAGACAAGAGACCTAGAGACCTATGGCTTTCAATCAGATAAGATGGAGTAAAATCGAGCCCAATTTCAGTTAAATTGTACTTACATACCTGATGTTAGAAAGTATTTTTATATATGTTCATTACGTCCGTATATGAATGACTAGCGTTGATTTGGCGTCGCATGGTAGACAACCGTTTATACACTGCCAGATATTGACAAGAAAAGTTATCCTATTTGCTCCCAGAATGCCATATCTACTTGCTTTTTAATTAAAGAAAATGCCAATTCGGACAGACTTATTCGAAGACACGAACACATGTCTTTATGATGTGGCAAATTAGCTATAATATTCGCTTGTAGACACGGTTTGTTGTAGCAGGTCACCCTCAGCGGGTTTACGATTTACTTCTGGAACAGACACGGACAACTTCCTGCAGGGAGCGGACCGGATAAGTGATTTGTGATGTAAATTAACGACTAAAACCAAAATACTTGCACAAGGAAGAATAGAAGCATGATTTCCAGGTGAAGGTCTCAGTGTTATTTTCCGACTGATATGAAACATGTTCGTAATAGTACAGTGGCTGTTATTGCAAGGTTAATCAAAGAATGTTACCTGCACCCGCTACATCTAGTGAAAGAATGGAAAACTGACCAATTCTGAAGGAAGTTTTTATCCCTAATGCTTTGAAAATGTTGGAAAAAAATCAACTGTCGAATTCATATCAATATTTTATAGCGCTTTCATTTTCAGTGTCATTTAATTTTATGTTTTTTTTTTTTTTTTTTACAGTAGCGTTAAAACTTTTATGTCCATTTTCAAACCACCCATTGTTTTAGTATTATTTATAAATTTTGCTTATACTATATGTTAAATGCTTGCTTGTTTTGTCTGTGTCTGATAGAGCAACCTACCCTTTTCAATCTTACTGGCTGTCATACGTTAAATTCTAATTTGTCCAAAGGAAAATTCATCCATTATCGTTGAATGGACATAATCATCTTGTACAATTGCAAAATAGGAGTAATATCGCATGTCACCTTTTTCCCTGAATTGTACGTTGGATTTAATGCCTCTAGAATACCGATAAGAGTGCAAATAATTTTGTTCTTCAAAGCCCACAAAATTAAACAAAGAAAAAACAAAACAAACGCTTTAAATATAAAAAATGAAAAATACTGTTACTTCTATCAACATGGTGAACATTTGTAAATTAGCAATAGCTTTATAATTGGTCAGCATTAACGTTTTACAGCTTTGCTGACTTAGCATGTTGTAGCTAGTACATGTGTAGCCGTTATAGACATGTTCAATATAAACATATTTAAGAAGTTCCGTGCATTTTTCTAACTAAAGGGCTTTACTCTATGGCAGCTAATTTAGTTCGTGCTGTAACAAGTTGTTACTGGTACCATATGGCTCAAGTACATGGACACTGAGGATTAAGATATTAAGAAAAGTCCCAGTTGGACCCTGCTTACACGTACATAACAACATTTGATACTTCATCTAAGCAGGCGTATCCAGGGGCACCCGCAGAATATTTTTCGGGGGGAGGGGGCAAATATGTAGTATCAGCCTATTAAGTTTTACGACTGTAGGCCAAGCTATCCGGCCGGAGGGGCAAGTGCCACCTTGCCCCTATGTGCGGCGTCCATGGGCGTATATAACATTGTAAGAATGACAACCTAAGCTAACCATCCCTCAGACTTTATACCATATCCATTTTACCTATTTTACCATAGTATGATACAAGTATTTCGAAAGAGAAACTTACAAATATCTTGTCCATAATCGAACTAATTCGAGATTTCAATGAGAGAAACCTAGTTACCAAGTTTTATCGAAATGAGATGAAAAATGTCGTCTTTAGATTAAACACTGCAGCAGGCTCAGATAATCAAATGCAAAATCATCTCACTAATTTGTGCATATCTCACTTATTATAAAATCTGACTATCACTATGATAAAATGAGCTAATTTACCAAGCTGGAGCAAAATCTCAGTCCCCAGAGTAATACCATGGTGCAACCAATCCAGTACCCAATTACCCTATTCATACGAATAGGTTTTGTTCACAACGAGAAACATCCACCATATTCATTATGTAAGATAATTTAAGAAACTGACATATAATATGACAGAAGTAATGCTACTAGCATGATGAGTAGCTCATCCGATGGTTCAAATATAATTCGGACCCTACTGGTCACTAGACCAAATTTATAACGGTTCGTACCACCCCACGCGTATGTAACACAAACAAACAGCAACAACAACCCTCACCCATCCAAAAATAAACGAAACGTGCAAAATTACCTCAGACATATGCATAGATATCGCCCATGATAAAAGTTATCATGATGATATTTGATTATTTATCATGTGTGAGTAAATCCGGGTGAGAAACAGGTTTCCTACTGGCAAGATGCTCAACCAAACAGATTTTAGATCACCTCATTAATATGCAAAGATCTCAGTGGGTGTCTTGATGACATAGACTTATTTGCCAAGTCTGATAAACGAATCTAAACAAAATAGAGTGGCTACAGATTGACAAGCTTGGCCAATTAGTAAATGATCAACTCATTAATGTGTATGTAAGTTACTCATGGGTGTAATCTTCCCAGGTGTTGATAATTTAAATCTACTTACCACGGTTGAGCAAAATCGGATCATAAGTCCAGCCTATAGAATGGTAACATGCTCAGTTAATCGGATGCAAGACCACCTCATTAATATGCGTTAATCTCACTCAGTTTTGAACTCTTCTGTGAGCTTGATGACATATGCACACATTGTACACTGTAAAGTTTGATCACAATCGGATAGGAAGTATAATCTACAGAGTGATACCAGCAATTGCTGACGAACGGACAATGAATGACACAGCACGCATGACGGATACAGGACCATACCTATAGCTCACGTGGCCTTACCACCAGACAAGCAAAACTCTGTCGTCACCCTTAGCACAAACACATTGAGTGTTACTGTGGATTGTGCCTAAACAATCATGTAACATATTACATGGGCATAGTCATTTTGTTTCCTTCAATAAATGCCCTTGATACTTTCAGGGAGGTCAGCGATTCACTTTTAAATATAGAACTTTCAACCAAAATATATATGAGCTGATAAATTAATTAACAGAACAGGAGAGTTTTGTACGGGGGAAAAAGTGGTTCATCCAAAATAATTCGAGAGGTTACAAGGATCTGTTTTTCCGAATTTTCTTTTAATGGCCTGGCAAAAATTTACAATAATGCATTGCAATCGTAACTGCAAAGTAATAAGCTAATATGTTTGATGTACTGGGACAAAAAAACAACAATAGTAACAACAACAAACAAAGAAATTAGTTGCAAGAAATAAATGAAATTTGTTAACTGGCAATAAAGAGAAGTTAAAACATCTTTTTGTGATTTTTTTTGTAGAAAAAAATTGTAGTGCATGAATTAAACACATAATACGTATAGACTTTCTGGCACGACTATTGTTTTTTCCTCCTAAAATTAACTCTCACTTTAGGTATCGTTATATGAGAAGAATTCGTCAAACTGTTTTAATTCTCAGTGCTCGAAAATTTTCCAGAGGAATGATTTTGTGACTTTATATACCGAGCATGTCATGCTATTATCTATTCTTTTACAGACTATATTTGTCGAGAAACCCTAAAACGGATTCACGAAGAACAACCAGGATTTTTCAGCAATCACACATCCATACAGGATGATCAAACGAATGATCTGAGCAGCAAACTTTTAGGAATCGATTTCTGTTCCGATGAGCTTATAGCAACATGGGAAATCAAACATTAATGAAATATAAAGTTATTTCTGTGATGAACCGAGAGTTTGCCGCCAGAGACTCTCGTTGTGTTTTTTGTTTCTTGTGTCATTCCGGCTGTTCCAATGGGATTGTAACACAGTAATTTGATTTCTGGATTATCTCATTTAGTTAATGTTCCAATTAACATGACATGAGACAAGAAAAGTAGGAGGATGAAGTGGTTACACCTATCACTGGAATTTTCTCATTGGTTTATGATTATCTTCATTCTTATCGAAACAGGTAAGTGACTTTCTTTCTACTTGACAAGCGACTGACACTGACTGAATTCCTAGATGATGTGTGGGAACAACAAAATGGCGTGACTAATGCCATACCATTACTGATAAATAATATATTTCCCTTGCAACCTTAGCAACGTTCAAAGCTAGAATATTTTAGTGCAATAGTGGCCCAGGGCAGAGAGAGAGAGAGAGAGAGAGAGAGAGAGAGAGAGAGAGAGAGAGATGAATTTAAAAAGCTTGGAAAGAGAAATAGTTGCTTTCAGCTTGATCGCGCATAATGAATGCTCTATTAAGATTCCCACATCATAGTATGTTTGGTGCCTATAAAGACGTACCAGCGCACGTGAAAAAGGAATAGGTAGATTTCGAAAGCGATTGGACTGGTTTCGCACCAGATTTATACTGGTGTTTGTCACCTTTCTGTAATATCTATTATTTCCCTGACAAACACAATCATTTTTATTACTTTTTGCACACACACACACACACACACACACACACACACACCCCTCTCGTTTATGCAAACGACAGTACTAAAACATAACATCGAAAACTTCTAGAGCAGCACAACGGTGAGAATAGTGTTGTCTTGCTGATAAACCGTGGTGAAGGCGAAAAGGGCAGAACAAACAAAAGTTGATAATTTGAAATTTGATACATCGGAAAATAATGCTAAATGACCAGGGGAGATTCTGTTCTTGGGTACAATTATCCAAGTTTTATTTAATTCCACTTCCCGAAAGTTAATTCTATTCCCACTAAAACATTCAAAACATACTTACTTTCCGACACTTTTAAAATGGTATACAGTGTAATATATATATATATATATATATATATATATATATATATATATATATATATATATATATATATATATATATATATATATATATATATATATATATATATATATATATATATATATATATATATATATATATATATATATATATATAGCAGTACCGAATGTGAACAGGACAGAAGCGAAAGCACTAGGCGTGTGTTTAACAGTGCTCAGTATATAATATAGAACATAAATAGGTGTCAGTGTTTAAAGGAAGCTCGTACGTAGAGATGCCCTAGTGTCTAAAGAACAAAAGAACTTGTATTAATATATAATATACACAAATAAATGGTACGTTTACGCCGTGAAATAAAGTTGATTATTACAAAATATTGCATACATGTCCCCATGATATAGTTGAACTATAATTAGGAAATATTTGACTATTGCTAAAATGTGTCCAGTAAAAGTAGAGGATGTGAAAAAAATTGAAATAAATTTGATATATCTGTAAATGAGTATGCTATAATTGAATCATGTTACACTAAACCGGTTAGTATAATAAAATAGAGAGGGGGGAGATGTTTACATGTCCCTAATATAATGATGTAGTCGTCCTAGCAACTATAAAGCTCGGAGGTACCATCTAAGAAGGAATTTTATAGATGATATGTTCATAGAATTTTAGCATAACGAATAATGCTGGAAAACGATTTGTTGTTGGAGGTCACATAAGTGACATTTGTACTGAAAATAATTATATGTACATATGTGTACATATGATCTAACATGCATAAAGTTATTTACAAAATTACTTTAACATAGTATGTGATAAACTACTTAGTTAAAATTCAGATTAGAATATAAATTTGTAAACCATCAAACCAAAAACAATCCATTTGGGAGCTGAGACCGCCATAATGTACCTGCAACAGAAAGAACCATGACATTTCTTAAAAAATATTTTCAAATATATACAAATAGGAAAGGATACAAAAACATGAAAGAAATGTGATGCTTAAATAAGTTGTGTAGTACAGGTGTGAACACCTTCATCATACAATGCTACTTCTGAGAAATTCATCTGAAGCTGCAAGAAGTTATGTTCATATGAAATAACATGCCTAAAGTTATTTACGAAATAACTACAACATAGGAAGCTGTACGCTAAGGCGGTTGGGGTGGTGGTGGTGGAAGATGTAAAAAGTATGACCGCTAAATATACAACCCGTATCTCCAAGAATTATTTTGCAAGTGACGCTAAGAATGCTGACCCATATATTCGTACACAATAAAACTGCATTCCATTGGCTGAACGAGTCACGTGCCCCATTTCCGGGTTTTGTTGGCCCAAGAGGGTCTATATTGCTTTTTTTACAGTGCCCAACAAGACCCATTCACCCCTCATCACAAATATCTTTGCACTAGCGGAAATAGTTTTTAAAATAAAGAAACAATAAATCTCTAAAGAAGTCTATAAGATACACTGGGTATTTATCATTGAAAGTAACTAAGTGAAATACACTAAATATTTTTAAAATCCTCAAACAGTAAGTCACGTTTCAAGTGCTAGTTTCCTAAATACTGAATAAATTGTTCATAAATAAATGGTAGCTGAAAAGTAGGAAGCAGATAATTTTGTTGTATAAACACCATTTTGCCTAATCAGCAGACTACTGTGTGAAACGTGTATCACCAATAAACTTGTTAATCAATTCGAGAAAAGAAATGGTTGATATTGTTATGAGTCTATGCTATTAAAATATGTAACAGAAAAGAGTGAAAGACAAAAAGCTCTGTAAAATTTAACAAATATTTTTTCCATAGAATACAAAGTGAAAATGATTAAAAAGAACTTACTGTATTGCGAAGTAAATCCCAAAATAGTCTAAGAATTATAGACACAAGTCCTAGTAATATAAAGTCCTGAATAAAACTCAGTACAAGTCTCGAAGAGATCCAAAACTAAAGGTAATGTGATATCTTATGGAGTGCTGATGTGTCAACAATCTTTTGTTAAGTCACAGTAATATGATTCCAGGTTTGAATATATGATACATTCCAGTGAATGTCTTTATCCAAGAATTTTATCAGATTACCTTTGTACGTACAGAGAAAATAATCACTTGAATTCAATAACTTGAAGAAAATAAAATTCAGTCAATTTGTCACAGCATAATACAACTTGAAAGTGCTAGATGTTAAAGCACGAATGACCAAGTCCTCAAAATTACAACATTATATACATTACTTCAGGTCACAATTAGCATTTAACTAAAGAAAAAATACCTAATGGAAAATAACCTTCAATAATTATCTAATGAACCTTGTTTACTTACAGCACAATAACCTGTAACATTCACTTTAGGACATTCCATAATCCCGACCGAAATAAACATATTTAATCCTTCTTGTTTACCTAAATAATAATCCTGATATTAAGCTCATCCACAGAGAATAATTTAGCTATGTTGACATAAAATGAAATAAAAAAATAAAAAAGTCAATCAGGTAAAGTAGAAATGAACTCAGTTTAGGACAAGGTTAAGTCCAGCATTCACAAAAGCATTTAATGAAAAAAATGTTTAGAACTAACAAACAAACAATTAAATTAAACATACATAACAATATCTGGCATGGAAAGAATGTATAAATAAATGAACCTCTGAATGGGAAAGAAATAAGTTTAGAGCATCGAGAGATAAAAATGTGCTGAAAAAAAATTTGAATGCCGAATATCATCAATTTTATTCAATGAGATTAAATTAAAATTCTGTTCCAAAGCGGATACTCCCTTAAACGAAACAAACAATACCCAAAAGTAAATCTACAAAACCTCGAATCGGCTCTGATTAAACAGCATTTCAATAGTTTATACGCGCAATGATTAAGTTTTAACTCTATCCATTCAACATCATAAATGAATTTGGGTCCAATTTATTTTCAAGGGAAAGATTCCAAAATGCAGTATTTTTATGATCGTGCTTAAGTAGTGTAACACGCAAGAGGTCGAACAGTATCTCGGTACCGGGCAAAACAAGCAATCTCGAACACTTGCGGGAGCTACGCTTGAGATTGTTATTTTTCATATTTCTATGGATAACAGTCGTTATCAAATGAAGGGGTGTACAATCGGTTAATACATCATTTCCTCCAGTCAACAAGTAGCAAAATATTCATGAGACATTTGTTTCACACTTGCATAGTTTGACTTTATTCACATTTATATTATTTATCTGTACGCTTTTCTAAGATGTAGATCGGTATTTCATGCCATATACTATAATCAGGATCGAACACATGATTAGTACTATTTAAAATGACATGACGAAACACTTACGTGTGCGAATATCCTGAGAATTTCTTAAGTTAAGAAAATAAAAATGTCTATTTTACGCAATTAATCCAAGTTAGCATAGTCTTGTGAATATTGTAAATCATGGCCTCTGCTCCTAGTAATTGGCTAATTACTCAATTTCAGAAATATCTTCCCACCGGCTCCCCATATTACAGCAAATTACCACTAAAATATAACATATAAACGGAAACTTAAATGCTGACAACACATTGTCCTTGTTTTATTTCAGAAAAGACCGTATCATGTTTGACGGTGTCTTATATATCCTATTTTCAACTGTGAACATCTGGAGGAAGAAAAAAATGCATTTAGTGTAATTAAATAGAACTTTAAAAATTCTATTAACAGTTATTACTGAGAACTTCAAAAGTGTCATGGTCTTGACCCTGACAGATCACGTAGGTGTAACGAGTCTTACAAGTACAATAATGTACAAACACAGAATGTAACTCGCTTACCTTTGAACTGGGTCGTTTTACTTGCAGCATTATCGATACATGTTCAATGCAATTTCGTACAACATATATGATGATCTAACTTTTGTAAGCACTGATGAGTCAAATGATTTTGCCTACTTATTACATAGGCTGAAAACAAGAATGTAAACACCAGTTCTATTGCACAGTAAAAATATGATATTCAGAATTCTGTGCTCTTCAATTTCTAAGATTTTCAAAAAACTCTATGGGACAGGTATCTGCATGTAACTAGTTCTCTAGCCTTACTTACAAGTGTAGGAAAGCTAACCATCCTTCACCCGAATTAGACCATGTTTTGTTTACACAAATAGTCATATTGTTTGCCACTGTGTGATTAGAAAAAGGTCCTCAACAACATTCAGCGGAGAGGATCAACACTCATGTAATTCCTGTCAACCTATAGACATACAGTTTCTCAGGTTACCTGTACACAATTCTGGGAATAGCAGACTGAGGTGGGGCACAATCAGTATTCCACCTAAACCGAGTGGTTCAAGCTGGAGGAATATCTGAGCATTTGCGTGTTGCGCATGAGAGCACGTCATTGGCCGATATATGCATATAATCGGACGTTGATCCTTTAACATCCCAGATGTTGAATGTGACAACCTACATGCGCATCTAGCATCACAGTTATTATAATGATCTACACAAATATGTTCCTGAATTTCTTTTATGCCATTGATAATGTACTACAATACATCATGATATTGTACTAATCTATCCATCAGTTCACTCCTCGTTTAGAAAAAAGAAAAAAGTCCTTTATGAAGCCTTACCAGATGAGCTGAATCTAAGGTAATCAACAAGAGTTTGCAGATAGGTTTTTCCCAAAACTTACTTATTTCATTTTCCGTTAGTGCTACTGTAAACTGTTCACACTACCAGAAACCTTTATACGGGCTTAGTACGCAAATTACTTTCCTATATAGTCTCTGCACGTGTTTCAAAGTACTTGACTTTCCAGTGTGTCAAAATTATATGTTAAAATACTCTAAAACCCGATAAGAACTACTTTCATAGTAGCTGTAAAATTAGACCTATCGGGTAGATAGGAGAAGAAGAAGATTTTTTAAAAAAAATTCTGTGATGAAATTAATGTGTCTGAGATATTATTGCAAAGTTTAAATGCATTTGAACACAATTGTTTTGTAAAGACTTAGTTTTCTTTGCAGCATCGTCCACACGTGTTTGCCCATTCGCCGTGATGGTAGGTTCCACGTAAAGTTGTACAGGTGCAGGTTGATGCATCGCCTCTGTTCTCGTGATACTTACTAGGATACTGAATTTGTCACAAACTGAATTGAAGTAATCTATTCTCCGTTCTATGTCAGACTCATATAGGGTATTCAGGGAACAGTCGTCAGTAAAAAGGAGATCAGAATAGTCACTTTTCTGTAACTTCATCTTTGCTATAGTCTTCTCAGATTGAGTAGGTTGCCATTGGTCCCGTGTCTGACATATATCCCAGTGATATCGTCACAAAAGACATATTTAAGCATATCAGAGAACATATACTGAAGAAGGTTGTGTGCTAAGACGCAGCTTTACTTGCTTCCATTGCTGACTGTGACTGGTTCAGATGACTCACTGTCGTCCACGACGGTAGCAAGCATGCCATCATTGCATTCAGATGAATTGCTCTAGGCAACCAAATTGTGTCATGTTCTTCCAGAGGTCACCAAGACTGACTGTGTCAGAGGCATTTGTCAGGTAGACACCCGTTTGGGCCAAACTGCAATTATGTTCTTGATATTTCGTCTGGACTTGACGGGTTGCAAATGCCATGTCTGTTCTCAATCGTCCTTTCCTGAATCCAAACCGACTCTTATGCAGGAAATCTTGACTGAATTCTGGCGAGCATTTTGCCGGCTATGGATAGCTAGGACGCGTTCCAAAGGTTGATGCGTGCTTGGTTGTTGCCTTTCCTCTAGTACAAGTTGATAATAGATTCATGTGTATACTCGTGTGGCATAGTATCTTGAGTCCACATTCACTGGAGGAGTTCATTTAGCTTCTGTGTTACGTGCCAGCCTCCGGCTTTCTAGACTTTTGCTGATACATCATCTGCTCCATGAGCTTTGCCACTGAAATCAGGCCCATTGGTTTCTCAGTTTCAGTCAGTGTTGAATGATCAGCAAAAGATATGTTGATTTCCACTGGAGTCAGTCGAACACGTGCCCCCTCAGAGATAGATGATTGTTGATTGAAGATGGTGCTGTTATGTTCTGCCCCTCTGTATAGTATTATTTCATTTTCCCGATGATTTTCGTCAAAACATCATATAATTTCCTCCTGACATTCCTGTCTGCGTATGATTGAATTTTATCTGCACTGCTGCTCAAACATGTCTTGCAGCTCCCAGAGTTTGCACTGGACAGTCCACTTGATTTCATTGAAGTATGTCTTCTTAGAAAACTAAAGTGCTGTATTTTAAACAAGCCTTTTGGAGCCGATGTTTCTAGTTCATAGTCTTCTTATGGTAGTAAATCGTCAACCTTTGTGTCAACTATCCAACCTCTGCGTATTGCATTATTCAATGCCTAATCAGTAGGACCACCGGAAAAGCACACAGAAATAGTTAATTTTGTCAACGACTAGAATATCGTCTTTTTCCTGACAGAAACGTGGCTAAAAACATCAGGCGATGAGCCCAAGTGCGCGGATCTAACACCCACTGGTTACTCCATCAAGTCGTTCCCGTAACTCTCGCGGAGGTGGAATTGCTGTCATCACAAAGAAATCCATGCTCAAACGTATTAACCACACCACAACATTCAATTTCGACCACACATCATTTGAACTAGTCCAAGCCACACTCACACTGGAGCAAAGGTCAGTCCATTTTTTCTGCCTTTACCGCCCCCCTCCTAGTAGAAAAAACAAGCTGACTGAATCTCTCTTTTTGGAGCAGTTTCCGAATCTCCTGGGCTATGGAAATTCGATAGGTGGCAACCTGATTATTCTTGGAGATCTTAACTTTCACTTTGACTGTCCCGGAAACCCAAATACATCAAAACTCATAGATTCCATTAATGTTTTCAACCTCAAACATTCAGTTAACCAACCCACCCATAAACATGGTCACATTTTAGACTGGATTCTTCATAGGCCTGATGATAACATTCTACGGTCCTCCCTGGTATCCCATGAACTTGCATCAGACTACCTCTGCATTATATGACATCTTGACGTATCAGTCCCTAACCATCCACCTTTATCTGCTACTAAGAGAAACCTCCGTATGATAAATAGAACCAAACTAATGCATGACATCTAAGCAAACCTAACAACTTGCTTACCTCCTACAGCAGAACAACTCGATAAACACCTGCGTTCATTGCTCGACAAACATGCCCCAGCTACCAAGTGCAGAGATTACTGATAAACTAATGTCCAGGAACAAATGTACACCACTTCCAACTACTTTCTCTTCAGTCGACCTTCCGGACATGTTTGCAAATTTCTTCCCTGACAAAGTACAAACCATTAGAGATAAGCCTGACAGCACAATTTTAATTGACTCGTCGATACCGTACGGTTGGGATACAGAATTTGAGCGGCAACCATTAGTAGCATTTGAACCTGTCTCTATGGATTTCGTACGCACAATCCTGATGAAGAGTGCACCAAAGTCATGTGAACTTGATCCAATTCCAACATTACAGCTGCTTCAGCGCTTAGATCCAGTATTGCCTTCACTAACTGATGTTATTAATACCTCTCTCTCATCAGGGGAATTCCCATCATTTTTCAAAACTGCCATTGTAAAGCCTCTACTGAAGAAACCAACACTAGACCATAACGATTTAAAGAACTGCCACCCAGTTTCTAATCTCCCATTCATATAAAAAATCATAGAAAAGGTTGTTCTATCCCAGCTTGTATCTCATCTAAATTCAAACAGTCTTTTCAGCAATGTACAATCTGCATATCGCCCTTGCCACAGTTCTGACACTACTCTTTTAAAAGTAATGACATTCTCTCTGCTTTGGATAGCGGAAAGATTACAGTCCTCACCCTCCTTGATTTGTCTGCAGCATTTGACATAATAGACCATGATATATTACTTCATCGTCTCCAGCATGTATTTGGCATTCATGATACAGCCTTACTGTGGTTCAAGTCCTACTTGATCAACAGGACACAAATTGTGTCCGCAAATGGAATACACTCCAGTCCAGTTAATCTATGTTGTGGTGTTCCACAGGGGTCTGTTATTGGACCTGTTCTCTTCATTCTATACATTCAGCCACTCTCAGGTATCATAGATCATCATCCAGTGTCTCACCAATTATACGCTGATGACAAACAAATATACAAATCTAGCCACCCAACTGAAGTTGATGCTACCATCCAAGGTATAGAGAGGTGCATTTTTCATGTGAAATCATGGATGACATGTAACAAGCTGCAGATGAATGATGATAAAACTGAAGTCATTTTGATCACAACACAAAGGCTTTCACATTCACATCCTTTACCTCAAACAATACATATCAGCAACACCAACATTAAATGCACACAATCAGTACGAAACCTAGGTGTTACTCTGGACAGTACTCTCACATTGCACCAACATGTCATGAACATATGCAAGGCTGCATATCTTGAGCTGAGACGCATCATCTCCGTTCGCAAATATCTTTCAGCTGATGCCACTAAACACTTCTGTGTTCATTAGTACTTTCAAGACTGGACTATTGTAACTCAATTCTGTCTGGTTCATCTCAATATCTGCTCCAGAAACTTCAAAAAGTTCAAAACACAGCTGCTCGGATCATACTTAGAGTACCACGATCAGAGCACACCTCCCCGCTGCTCTGTACCCTACACTGGCTATCTATTCGATTCAGAATCAAACACAAAAGTTGTTCTCTGTGCTACGTTTCACTGAAGGACTCCAGTCCAACATACCTATCCGACCTCACCCATGTGTACACACTAGCAAGATACTTACGCTCCTCTTCTGACAATGGTATACTCATTATTCCCACTATGAAAACAAAGTCATATGGACAGCGTTCTTTTGCATACCAGGGCCCAGCAACGTGGAATGAATTGCCCACTGAACCTAGACACAAAGATACAGTGATCCCATTCAAAAGTGCTCTTAAAACTCACTTATTTCGACTGCAAGAACAAACTTAAAGACTAATAATGTTTCCTACCTTAAATATTCTCAGCATGTCTTTTATGTTTTCTAATTTTATGACTTTTTTTGTAGTCATTTCGTTATATATATTTTTTATGTTATAGGTGTTGTCTAATGTTTAAAAGCGCTTAGAGATTCTAAAGATTAGGTGCTATACAAAGTCCTCATTATTATTATTATTATTATTACTATTATCCTTCTCATCAAATACACCAAATCTCCTAAGGATGCCCAGTTAGCTTCAGTTGTTTCTAGTTGACTGCACAACTCTTTAGTAAATGCCTCTTTCACATTCTTTAGCTCCAAGTTATAGACTTTGAGTTTTGTTTTTGTGTTGTTGATTTTTTTTTTTTTGTGGGGGGGGGCTTGTGTCTAGGGCATTTTATCAATTTTAGGAACCCGTTGTCGTTGAATTTTCCAAAGTTATATTTGCTGATGACATCTGGCCATGTTTGGTAATTTGCGCCAACTATAGCATTAATGTCACCAGGGATATGGAGATTGCCTAACCTCGATACGTGTGCGGCAGGAGTCTACAAGTTTTTATAAACTTTGTATTCGATGTCATCTGGGTTTTCGTTGTGGCTGCATTGATGCTAATGATAATTGCATGTCGTCGTTTCCCAAATGGTGCCAGTCTCATTTGCATATTTGGAGATTTGTGACCTTGCTGACCAGCTAGCTATGATTGTATGGTAAAACCAACACCAGCTTCTCATCGTTCTTCTTCACTATGTCCACTTCAGAAAAAGATGTAGTTGGCTGCTTGCTCGGTGAATTGTCGATCCTCAGCTAGGCGAGTTTCATTCCGGGCCGCTATACGGATGTTGGATCAGGACTATGAATCAGGACAGTTCTCTACCATAATAAATTAAAAATAGATAACAAATATGAGTACATATAAATTATTCCAATTTATATACTCTGCAATCTGTAAAGGACATCCTGTTAAAATATAAATGGCGTGGAGAAAATAATAAAAACTGTTTCCTTACATTTTGACTTAAATCTGTTCTTCAGCAGGGGCCCATACAAATAGTTTATTTGACACGTTTTTACTGGTCGGAATAGTTTTTCTGCATTGTACCAAAATTGTAATTATTTACTGTTGTACGCGTGTCTCGCATTCTGTTGGACGTTTATTATTGCCTCCTTGCCTAAAGTTGAAAGGTAATGAGATAATAAATCTTCTCACGCTGTATTTCTATATTGTTGTCATTACTAAATGTTGCATGGCAGATAAAGAGGACACAATGTTTATAAGCAAATAATATTAACACCTGGTCAGTCTTTACTCTTCGGGACTCGTCCAAGCGGCTTATATATGAGAGTTAGGCTCACAGTAGGTAAGCGCGGAGATATGTGGCATACAGTCACATACTTCTAATCTTTTGTTTATTTTCACTATTCACAGTTTGGCTTTAGCAGGTACTTGTTAAGTCATGGGTGTGTGTGTGTGTGTGTGTGTCTATATATATATATATATATATATATATATATATATATATATATATATATATATATATATATATATATATATATATATATATATATATATATATATATATATATATATATAATCTTTGTGACGTAGTGGAAAATTTGCTAGGTATAGTAAATTGAGGCACCACCCATTTGCAATTGTGAACAAGTTTGCTGCATCAAATCATTTTCTTTCTATGTGGCAAGAGCGGATATTTCTGTTCCGCTATAGTACATTAGCAAACGATTTTTCGCTTAATATCCCATCAAAGCAAGGAAATGAAATTTTTAAACACCGGATGTGATTTCAGGCTTGCAGTTATATAAATATTGTGGAGAACATGTTTCCTACATTAAAGTAATTTGCAGACAGCCCTAAAATTAACATGTTTAATTTTTTTCACTGACTAGAGAGTATGCAGAATTTGTTTCATGGAAGAAAGGACACTGGTGGATATGAAGGTTGCGAAGTTCTAATTCGTTGGTCACTATTCAGTTTATATGTATATAGAAACTTCGCACGTTAGTTTATTTACATTTGGTATCTAATACCTGAATATTAAAACATTAATATGAGGTATTATCACTTATAATCCTCTTAAAAATATGGATTAGGTCTATTATTCGTTACTTGCATTCCCTTAAGAGTCATAAATAATAATCATGCCGTTTTCTATGTAATCGTTTCGTGCGTTATCATAGTTAGCTCCGTCCTATGGAAATCTGCTTGATAAGCCACCATGTGTAAGACTGTTAGCATTGTAATCGGTACGCTTCCACATCAAATATGTATTTATTGTAATCGGTACGCTTCCACATCAAATATGTATTTATTGTAATCGGTACGCTTCCACCTCTAATATGTATTTATTATATTTGGCATGCTTCCACATCAAATATGTATTTATTGTAATCGGTACGCTTCCACATCTAATATATATTTATTGTAATCGGTACGCTTCCACATTTAATATGTATTTATTATATTTGGTATGCTTCCACGTAAAATTTGCATTTTTTTTTAACAGTAAACGACATCCATAGATAAATGAAGAATTTGCCAAGGACGAAAAATAAAAAGTGTTAGTGTAAAACAATCAAGGTAGTGATATCTAATTCCACATATTAATTTGGTTCGATGATTACTGAGACACATTTTAATTTCACAGCAAGTTTTCATTCATTCTTCCACACGCGTTGCCAGAGGCGCTGCTGGCTCAGGAAGGACAAGTCACTTTTTTCTTCTGAAAAACATCCCCTTACAATAAAAAAGAAAAGAAAACAAATTATACATACATCCAAAACTCATTTAAAAAGAGTTGATTGATATCTTGGCAATACAAAGGGTCGTATGGGATTATTGGTCAATTTTGAAGGTAAAATGCTTTCTTATTCATACGTTCAAACAATAAACTGATTTTATAAGTTTGGTTTATATTATTATAATCTCATTTCATTAATTAGGTAGTTTCCTTTGGTACTTTATAAATTGTCGATGTAATTTTAGTACTTGCATTTCACAGTCAGTACAGAACTAAAATAAATATACGTGCCATAAAAACACGTGGAATTAAACGTATTCATAATTGCGTAGCTGCAGATGTACTCTAATTCCGGAAGAAGATATTTCCTGTTTCTTGCGATAAGCTTAACACCAAAAGGTAATGAGACAGCCATTCGTGCGATACGCATACATACTGCTGAATGTTTTCTCCCCAAAAAGCTGACTTCTATCTTTGTTGATGATACTGTGCAAAAGAGTTCTACTTTTAGAATAGAAAAGTTTTTTTAAAAAATGCTGTGTTCAAAAGTAATTCATAATCAATTTTTATTTTCTTACTGTCAGGAATTGTTAAAATAGTAGGGGAGAGGGGCCGAAATACTGTAAGTTTTTGTTTGTATATTTCGTTAGCTTAATTGGATGGAGAAAGAAGATAAATGAAATAGATTGATTTTATATTATCAGTTTAATTTTAGGATGTCGAAAATCCTTGCAACGGAGGAAACACTATGCTGTTGCTTAAACTAATGGGAGACACATCTTCCAATCCCTATTGTTTTGTTACTACAAGAGTATTGTTGCCAAAAATTGCAACAACTTGGCTGTACATCAGGGAGAATAATGGAGCTCAACAATTACGTATTTTGACGAGTAGATCTTGTATATTTTGGCCTTTAAAATTATAAACGTATTATATATGGTAATATTTGAGTATCTTTCGACATGTGAGATACAAATATAGCATGAAAATTATATATTTGTTCAGATAATTTTAAATTTCAATAATTACAATAAAAGAGCGTTATTGTTTTAGGAAACAAGAAATAAGAATCTGAGGAATATATATTTTAAATTAGTTGCTTCAAGTGTACCTATATCGGTATTTAGATCACTTTGTCAGTATTCAGTGTCCATACGAAAGCATGTAACCAATATATATATATATATATATATATATATATATATATATATATATATATATATATATATATATATATATATATATATATATATATATATATATATATATATATATATATATATATATATATATATATATATTCGCGTGGACACTGAAAACATAGAAATGTGTATCTGTGTTTTATTATATATGATATGACAAGCTGTATATTAAAGAAAAATCCCATTTAGAAATGAACCAATATACCAGTAATGCGACTATATTAATAGTAGACCGCTCAGTCCTCTGAGGTTAGTATATTTTTTATAATATTTTAGTCACCTGCTACATAGTGAAGAGGTACGGCCCTCCTCGGTTCCTACAGACACCGATCAACATAACAGTCCACAAAGGAGAACTGGCGGTTCTTGGCTGCCATATACAAAACCTGGGTCCGAAGATGGTAAGTTTAATTATCTACGAGGCTATTTCGTAAATACAAGGTTTTATACAGTTCAGTTTGCTTGGAAGTGTTCACGTACTATCTTTCAAGCCACTGGCTATCATCCGCTCCGCTTCTTTAGTAGCCGTGGCTACCCGTGATGAGATTTCCTCATTGTTTTTAAGAGTATGCATAAACGATAATGTTTCATCAATAACACAATTTAACAATCTCATACATATGAATCAAAGTGCCCGTTTATCGATTGAAACGTGATTGCACTTACAATATACACTTTGATTCATTCATTTACATAGCTGGAAGGTAACTGTGAATCACAATGGCGAGAAAACTTTACTCGCACATGCAGTGATTGGCTAAGCAGGTTTGTGCCTATTCATGAGAAACAGGGATACTTTTGCATTAGTGGCTACGGGTGATAAAGGAATGGCTTGCGACAATGTTTTTATGCTTTGGTTTCGACTGTCCTGATCTAGTCCAACAGGTAACGCATAAACTGTAGACTAATAATATTAACGCATTGGCATAACTGATATAATTTGTTGTGTGTAATATCGTAATATTACTACTTATAAAAATCAGAAAATAATATAATTCCTTATACAGGATGACAACATTAACTAATAGTCAGTTCACACTATGGCCCAGCAATAAAAAATATGCAAGGAATATACATGTAATTAGTAAAGAATCTACGAGTTTAAAATCTACTACATAAAAGAATACAAATATAACAGAAATTAATAACAATTTTATAAGGTTAACATTCTATTATCGCATAGATATATCACAGCTGCCACGTACAAATAGTATGCAGTGATAAAATTAGGATCCCTTATTAAAATATTTTTAGAGGTGTAAGGTCTTAAAAGCTGAAACATTACGCGAATATTTAGTATCTTAATGCCAACTATTCCATAAAACCTCTACCGGCGTACGCATAAGATTTCTTAAAATACTCTGTCGGGTCTGATGGTATGTATAACTGATTGTTTTCACTCAACCGTGTATTCCCTGTGATTATATTCCTTACAAACATAAAAAGGTTAAGATACTTTGGCGCTAAATACGTTAAGACCTTGAACATTAGAAAAGCTTTTCTAAGCCTAACAGTCCTTACTCAGCATCCATTTAAGACTGTTGAAAAGATGCAGTATAGATAATTAAAATATCTTTAGCATTTATGATTATCATGGTTGCCAATTTCTGATAACTGTACTGTCTATGCAGCAGATAAAAGTGAGGAAACAATTTTTTTAAACTTTTAGTACCAACCGATTTTATATAAAACACTGAACTCTTTATATAATTCCGACTTTATAAGATAACTTTGTAAACAATGTTTCAAAGTGGTTCTATCAGTGCAAGTTAGTATCATTATTACCAAGTAATTTGTTTGTGTGTGTGTGCGTATATATATATATATATATATATATATATATATATATATATATATATATATATATATATATATATATATATATATATATATATATATATATATATATGACTTATTATGAATAGATGACTTACGAATCTCGTTTATGCAAACATTTAACATCAGAGCTTTCTTCGTTGCTACCATTTGCAGTCGTTGCCTATTTGACTTTATTGGTATACATGTGGAGTTTGCAAAACTACCACTAATTAAAACATTGCTTGTTTCATTTTTTCGTTTATGTAGTAGAATATTTTGTTTTTTTGAGTTTATCTGAACATTGTAATTCTCGACAACAAACTATACTCTCTGCAATGAAATTGACAATTTAGTGGTTATAATGCTGTCAGTTGGATTTGTTTTAAAGATATTCGTTTCTCAGAGAGTCCGTCGATCATAATATGGTTCTCCTGTTTTGTAAAGGTTTCGTAGTCCATTTATTTAGCCATAAAGGTTCGCTTACACGAACCATTTGTATAGGAGCAATTATTAAACCTAAATCCCCTATATTTATTTTGTCTTTCAATTTGAATACTTTCTTCTAAATGTCCCCATATTGTCCCCAAGATCTCTTCTTTCACCTTCAACTTCTCCCCTTCGTGTGTGTGTATATTCCCCTCATTTAGTTTTTGTTTAAATTTCTTTTTATCTGTTGTGCTCGTTCATGATACAAATCAACTTCTCATAGCTGATTTAATGTTCACAGTTCGTAATGGTTATCATGTTATCGATACTATTCGACGCAATGATTGCAGATGTTCACATTTCATCATATTGTTCAACTTCTTTGTTAATCAAATTTTCTTTAATAGCTCTTGCAGCAGTGTTTTCTTCAACTTAAGAACGCGCTAACAGAATCACTTTGCCTCTAGGTACTCCTGCTTAACCCAATCTAGCTGTAAAAGCACCTATATTTGCTTAAACTGTTTCCGTACCTGCCTCTACACAATTCAAATATTCGTATGCTATTTTGTATTTATTTCTCGTGCTTCTTTTGTGTTCAGTCTCATATTTATATCGTGTTAATAATGTGTTGCATTTGAATAGAATGACTAGCATTGTCTATAGGCGTGCAGAATAAAACGGTGGATACTCGGCCCTTGTTTGACCCATTTATATAAAAGAAACTGACAGGTTGGAGTTTCTAACGACAACCAAATTAATCTTCTCTAGATGTTGTGATTTGCGCAGTCCTCACCGTTGTAGGTTGTACTGTTATATTTTTTACTTTCGCCTTCAGAGAAGCATTGCAATGTTTATTTGGATAGGTTACAAAACAGAAATGCAGTCTTTGGGCCATTAGTATCCGTTCTAGGATTGATGTAAACGTTTTGCAATTATTTTGCCATCTGCTCAATGCAGAACGAAGAAATCAGTTTGTGGTCCATGGATTCGATGGTATTTCTGTTTGTAAAACATGAGTGGTACATAAATGTTCTCGTATCCCTACATACGGGAATGAAACTGCAAATAAAAATACCGTCTAATTTAATGTCTTTGACCGGTTCTGCATAGCCATGTGTTGGCAGCAGTTATACATACTACCGTTCCGGAACTTGGGGATATTTTTGCATAGTGGTCCAAAAATGTTCTATTATTCCTCCCCATACGAGATATCAGTCAGATTTAATCATTTACAGCTTCTCTGCACTCTTCACATATCCTAACTACTTTCATGTTGTATTGACTAAGACGATCTTAGGTGGAACACTCATATCGGTGATCATATTGTGACACTGTAAGCTGCAATTACAGAAAATGATGAATAATGTTTAAAATGTTTTAAAACGTGTTGATGTTGTTATTAATGATCTGTCAGGTAGAAAAATACAAGTTTATTAACTTTAATAATTCCTGGGTAAAACCTTTTCCCCGCGATAAGTAACGATTAGAAAACAGAATCAACCTTCTATGTCGCTTTTGCTGTAGCAAATGCTACACAATACATAATGCAAAATAGTAAAAATAAATAAAAAAATAAATCTTTTGTTAATTTTCTTGAGCAGCATTTTACGAATTAATTAAAAAAAATGTATTTTTCAGAAAGTGGTGTGGAGAGATACTTCCAAAGACTTTCCATTGACGATTGGAACCATGACGTTTGCCCCAGAAGACGAAATGAGTGTTGATTATAAATACATATCTCGAACAGAAAGTCATTGGGATTTAACCATTAAAAACGTGAAGCCACATCACGCAGGTCTCTATGAGTGTCAAATAAGCTCCAGCACCCTGTTTACACATTATGTACGCCTGAATGTCATAGGTATGTATGACGTCAAATTAGCAATGCCAACTATATCAAGTGATTTGTACGTGCTTCAACTAACTCCTTCGATCTTGAGATCAAGATCAATTACAAAAAATTAAGTTAATATTCTAGCTAAAAATGTATTTGCTTAGCTTTCCAATACTGTCCTCATTGATTGTGTTCACTTATGGGATGTCATTATTTCCCGGCTCACTTATACTCACCTTAGATGATGAAGTCGAAGTTGCAATCGAAGAAGCTTTACATTAGGGTTTTGGTAACAATTTTTCTTTTACTCATATTTTCGTAACATTTGTGTTGATTCGGGGAATAATTTTGATATCTCATTCTGAAGCAAAGACAGACTGTATGGAACGAATGTAACTGGGTAACATGTTTTGAGCTTTTGATGTAAATTGCTGCATGCATTATGAAGTGGTTATTTTGTTTGGTATCCATTAACTCGTTGTAATGAGATTTGACTCTACATAACACTGTTGGATTGTTTTTATGTTACTTAGGTTACAATTTTAGCGTCACGTGTGAGACAACACAGATATTTATTTGCTTAGAAAATAGATCAAGTAACAAATGTAATGTCAGAGAATCACTGTTTTGTCGGTCGAGCTAGGTGTTCTGTCTGTCTGTCTGTCTGTCTCACTCTTTCTCTCTGTGTGTCTGTCTGTGTGTCTGTATGTCTGTCTGTCTGTCCCTCCCTCTCTCTCTCTCTCTCTCTCTCTCTCTCTCTCTCTCTCTCTCTCTCTGACGATTCTAATGAAAGGAATGAAACATTAATTGAATTTTATTGATATTTCTTTCAAAACAATAATTTGGACTTATAGTTAGTGCCAGATGCTAAAACTTCTGTTAATTTCTTCGTGGAAAATCACGACTTCGAATGCAAACTGATTTTTTCTTTGTCCATTTCGTGATTCACCCAGGTTTGTAATTATGTTTTACTGTTTTCTTCATTCCTTTACAGATGAACCAGAAACTTCAGTAAAACGTACGTGCGCTTAGTAAGCTCGACTGAATCTCTCTCCCCTGCCACCTACTCTATCTCAAACACACACACGCACACACACACTCACGTACACGCGCAATAAATGTATTAGTGCATTATTTGACTGCACCAGTAACCCAAGTAGTTAAAGCATCCGCCTCGGATGCGGAAGGTCTCGGGTTCGAACCCAGGCCAAATCATACCAAAGACATTAAAATGATAATAGCAGCTGCCTTGCTCAGCATTAAGAAGTTAGTATTAGGACTGGTCGGTCTCGTGTAAGGATGATGTAACTGGGTGGGGCATGATGTTTGCATTATGCTGCAGTGCTAGATATCACTATAAACTGCCACACTGCACACATCGTAGCGTTATGACTAAAATTGTTAAAGCTACATTGAAAATCCAAATCACACACACAGTGCATTATTTGGGAACAAATTCGCAATTCACATTATTTAGGGACTAAAATGTGACCTTGCAACTCTGCAAGTAGTTCAAAGTTTAATTGTTTATATTAAATATTTGTTAATATTACATGTTTAACTTGATGTTGTTAATTTTCACGTTTTAATACCCCTTCCATATAACATTAGGTTTGTCCGTCTATTCCGAACGTAAACACGTGTAAAATCTTCGTGAACCAAAATTCCCGTTAATGCAACTTGCAAGTCTTTTTTTTTTTTGTTAAGCTTGAAACTTGGAAGGGATTATTGACTTTGGAACATGTGCGTATCTTTCTGTAATCATCCTCTTATTTGTCTTTATAATATTACCCTTTTCCAGGGCTTGAGTGTAAAAGGATCTTCTATGACTTGACCCATATGCGTATATTAGTAGTGAAGTGGGGCGATTCAGCGTCAATGGGAATTAGCATTAAAAACCACCCTGGGCCTGTTTAGCGTCTATGTAAATTTAACATGGGAAAAAATAGTGGGCCTGTTTAGCGTCAAGGGAATTTAACATGGGAAAAAAATCATCTTGGGCCTGTTGAACAGGGTGGGTCTGTTTAGCGTCAAGGGAAAATGGAACATGGGGAATAAATCGTGGGCCTGTTGAGCGTCAAGGGAAAAAAGGGAACAGGGTCGGGACCCTATTTTAATAGGGTCCCGACCTCATGGGCCTATGAAAATGGAACAGGGAGGGTCTCTATTTTTTTAAAAAAACAAAAAATATAAAAAAGGGGGAGGCAATGAAATTCAAGGTCTTTTCGAGATATAGGAGTGGCCCTGAAAAGGGCCTTTGGGTTTCTTCTTCTTCTTCTTCTTCTAACTCCTCCACTTCTTCAACCATCTTCTCACTTTTTCACTATTCCTGTCTTCTTTTTCTCCTTTTCTGGCATCCACTCAGGATGGCCTAGAGCTCTGAACTTTTCCTGAACTTTTATCCAATTCTGATTCAGCCTCTCAAACTCTGCCTGTTTCTTTTTTTTTTTCCTCATCCTTTCTTTCTTTACTCCATGTCTCCTTTATCTTCTTTACTTCTTCCACCATCACTTTTCTGATTAATTCTTCAGCTTTCTTCAACTTTTCCAGACCTCTTTTGACAAAGGGCCAATCTAACCATTTCACCATTCCTTCCAAAAAACACCTTACTTCTACAACATTATCCAAGGCCTCTTTTAACATTCCAATTTTGACATATGGAGGATTAATAAACCTTCTCAACTTCTTCACTTCTCCTTCTATTAACTCCTCTATCTTCTCCCTGGCTACTTTTAGTTTGTTAGCAAAGTCCAGACTGTTTCTTATCCTCCATTCTCTTTCAATTCTTTCCACTACATATTCACGGTCTATCATCCAGTAGTATGTTTCCTTTAAGTTGTTGAACAGGTCAGATACAGCTACCATTTTCTTTCCGTTATTCCGTAGAATGGTGTGAATGACGAACGTTGTGGGTTCTTATAGTTAAAGCGCGGACGTGAAGGAAAACATCCCCCTAAGACTCAAATCTTATATTACCTAGATCATCACTTAAAACACGCGGACGTGAAGGAAAACATCCCCTACTTTTCTCATCTCATATTATCTACTATCCACATACGCGAAGCAACAATAAACAAATCCATAATCTACTATTCACACAAACGTACGTGAGCACTTACAAAACCCAAACTATATTATCCACATACGCTAAGCAGCAAAATTAAATCCAAAATCTACCATCCACACATACGTACTTGAGCGCTTACAAACATAAACACATACACTCACACTAGTAAAAAGAGTCAGTGTTTATATTCACACTACTCTACATACACACATTGGCAAATAGATTGCTATATCTTTTCTAGAGTATTGGGTAGCCCTGAAAAGGGCTGTTTGTTTTGAACTCCAGGGCACCTGGTTAATGATGGCACCTCCCCGGCCTGGCACCGCAAACACATCTCCGACTCCAGCCTCCTTTCACCCTTTTGACTGGGAGCGCAGAGGGAGGATAATTGGCTTCAGCACCCCAATCCTCTGTCTCTGGTATTTTCTAAGTAATCCTCTCTCCTATTTTCTTTTCCTCCTCTTCCCTTTGTCTTCTCTCCTCCTTTTCCTTCTTTATCCTTCCCTCTTCGACTATGGCCTCTGCAGCAAGCTCATTCACTATATGCCTGGCATATTCCAGGTGCATCTGGAGTTCTAGAAGTTTCACAATCCTTGTATTCATTGTCTTGCTGTTAACAGGTCGACGATGGGTAGCCAAACTGATGATTAGTTTTTAATTTATGCTAAAAGCGCGGACGTGAAGGAAAACATCCCCTAAGACAAAACTTATATTAGCTAAATCATGACCAAACAACGCGCGGACCTAAAAGAAACACTCACTCACTTTTTACTACTCATAACTAATTTAAAATTTTTTCATTAAACAAATAATATACTATCCACATACGTAAAGCAGTCAAATCAAACCCAGATCTACTATTCCCACACTTCAAACAACAAAAAACATTATCATAATCTACTATTCACACAAACGTACGTGAGCGCTTACAATTACACACACACACACACACACACACTTTCTAAGCAAGATAAATAATTCATGTGCTTATACACTCACTTCTATTTCTTTAAAACTTATTATAGGCAATCGATTGTTATTTCTTTTCTAGAGGTTGGGGTAGCCCTGAAAAGGGCTGTTTTTTGTGTGAGAAGTTGAAGCTAGGGCGATCTTTTATATTCTAAGAATGCGACGTCCTCTGACGATAGGTCTGCTTCTTCGGAAAGAGAAGAAGAACTCTTTGGTATCGATACGACAATCGACAAAGCATCTGTAAGGTTCAATTTGCTGCTGCTGTTGTTGCTGCTGTTGCTGCTCTCTCTGCTGTTTCTGAAGTCTGTACTTCTCTGTCCATTCTTCTTTCTCCCTGTTAATTTCTTCCCTGAAGAGCTCTTCAATCAGGTCTTCAGTGACTTTTAACATTCTCACATTCTCTATCTCTTCTGGCTTCGGTATCAGCCTGTGTCTGACCCTATGCAAATTCACGTAGGCTTCGTTTAGCTTAGCTAGTCTGGAGCACATCTTCGTAGGAGGATGAGTCGACAATGGATGGTTAGACTGGTTGTTGTTGTTGAGTTGAATTATAGAGGTGTTCGTCTGCAATAGACATGTACCTCTGGTTTGTTTGCACAAGGTGCAATTTTTGATTACTCCTGAGGGGAGGAATGGTGCCACACCCCTCAGGCATTTATGTATTCACAGAGTACTGTTTAATTGGGCCGTTAGTTCGTAGACAGTAGTGGCGTGCCCAAACGATACTAAATGTAAGGCCTAAGATATGAGTAGGAGTAGTGCAAACACACACTCATGTATTCAGTTTGCTTTTAGCTGCCCCAGGTGTCAACCCAAGCAGTATGTAACGTCGGCTGCCATTGGCCAGCTATGACGTCACATTAGGACACCTGGGCTTGTGGCAAGTGGAAATCGTTCCACATCTTGCCACTTTTGTACGAAATCCGAGCGTGGTAAAGGAGGAAAGGTGCTCAGCAAGCCAGCCCTGGATGTTGCGTACTTCCTGAAACGCCAGCCCATACTTATTTCAAATCGAGTCCAGTTATACTAATGGACAATAAAAATACCAATAATGTGTAAGCCACCTCTGCAATTAGCCAAATTTTAGAGTTATATCAATTTTGAAAAAAAATTTGATCGAACAAGTTGAAATTTTTACGTACATAGTGTACTTTTTAAATTCTAAAAAATAAACCAATCAGTTAAGTCGGAGTGACTTAAAAAAAGTTAGAATCACGCATAAATAAATAATCAGTAAGAAATTTTAACGGCGGTACCCAATAAGGTCAAATCTGGTTAAAATAAAGTGTTATCAAATGCGGCTTTCTACCAAATGAATGCCGTGTATCATTTAGGCAATGTTAGCATTCTTTGTTCTTCCTTCCTTCTTCATAGACTGCTATTGTTGACAGGTTTCAGGATTCCGGTATTGCAAAGGCATGCAGTCAAGTAGGTTTATCGCCTCGTTCTCTTATGGTATCCTTGGGCTATCTCACTAAAGGACCACTCCATAGACTTCCATAGGACGCCAGCGCTCCATACTTTACGCCCCAGCTTTATGTAATTTTCACGGTAACGCTGACTTGGTTCTGGTGGTTCGCTCTTCATAGCTTGCTCTCCATTAGAGGGCTGCACTGCGTACAACTTTACCTCCGTCACTCTTGTCAGGTCTAGGTGAATTTAAAATACTGCAATTATTTCTCAGATTTGCAAGGTTGTTCTAGTGAAGGGCAGTAAATAAGCAGTAGAGTATTTTTCTCCGCTAATTCCAGTGCTGTGGGTTAGACTGGAGGCTACCCCCGGTTTTTAAAGTCAAAGCGCGGACGTGAAGGAAAACATCCCTACACAGTTTTCGAGTCGGAACGTTCAATGAGTGTCATGAGAGAGATAGTAAGAAGTCAAAGAGCATGAATCATGATTTCTATAGCAAAACAAAAGACAAAGGCATTTTTTTCTTCAAAACAACATTTTTTTTTATTCAAAATCACTTAACACTAACAAACAACTATAACATTTTTAACAATAATCCAACAATATAACATCAAACATTTTTTTTTCAAATGACAAACATTTTTTTTCAACTAACACATTATTTTGGACAGGGCTGACAACGTTGTGAATGAAATTGTGATTTCCACTGTTGGAAGTCATTAGGCCATTGATGGACACTACGTTTCCTAGCTTGAGACAAAAGACCAGTATAATGGTCACAAAACCATCCATCTACTTTCACATCGTTTCTAGAAGAAGAACGAGGATCGAAATGAGTCACTAAATATTCTAAGGAATAGCCCAGGCTGCGATGATGCAGAAAATACACACAATATTGTCCACACACCAAGGAATCTGTGCCTTGTAATTTCACATTATTGAATCGGGTGGTCTGAGCATTTCTTCTCATAAAGTTAATAATATCGTCTTCCAAAGGAAGCAATCCATACGAATCAAAATATTCCACACATCCTTCTTGAGGAAAGTAGACGGCTACCCAGTGGGTTCCTGGGAGATGACTCTCGTCCGTGTTGATCACATAAGCTAGATGGTCTTGAGGTTTGCGATGAGGGAGTTCATCTTTAGCACAGACGACAGGATTCCAAGAAGCCGTGTACGAGCTGTGGTTCAAAAGGTAATAAAGTTCCCAGGTATCCATGTTTTTTCTTCTTCACAGGTAATAATAAGTGATTAATTCGATCCTGACTTTTTGCTTGAAAATGTCTGACAAATAACCGTTTCTTCGCTTCGTCTCCCCACTCTGATTCAGGAGAGCTTTTTTTTGATCTCTTGAGTGGTTAATGGTGGACAAGAATGTTCACGCAAGTCTTTATACCACTGATGCCACACGACTTCGTCCGAGATGAGACTCCAAGCTTCGTCCATATACTCGTCCAATGTTTCTTCTTGACTCAGCATCAGGCATTTATCGTGTTGAATTTGACTGGGATGATCGTTTGACATCCATAGCAATCTTTCTTGATCAATTCCGTAATTTTTTCGACCAAGTGTTTGGCAAAACAGGAGACTAAATGGGCTTCTTGTTCTGGCCATCTCGACTTCATTATGATAACTTTTTCGTCTTTGCCTTGAGATTCTTCTTGCACAGTCTCTTCACATTCCATGTTCAAAGTTTCTCCACTAGGTAAAGAGGGATAACAGTCTTCCATAGCTTCTAATAATCTAGAATGACTTCTCTCAAACTGTTAATTTCTATCGTATTATCAAATTCTGCATACAGGATGACGTTCACCGTTTCATCAGGCTTTCGGTTTGCAAACTGAATTTCCACACGAATCTGGCCGGATTTTATAGGGTGGAAATGTCCCTCGTCGCTGCCTTGGTCAGGAGTGAAATCAAACACCCACAAAGCATAGCCTTCTGCATAATCTTCGTACGTAATGCCATGACTGGTGTTGGTTCCTAACTGTCCGGTGGCTTCGTACAGGGACAAGTACTACCTTAAGTAATTCTTCTTTTCAAAGTCAGGTTCGAACGGTCGGATACACAAGGTCTTGCCATCGCGAATGACTTCGATCTTGGACACGCCAAAGTGTTGAAAGTAGAAAGGACTTTTATCGGCAGCTCCGTTGAAGGCTGTATTCTCGACGATACCAACGATCAAACGTTTGGGTAACTGTCCTTGGAACAGATGATCTTCGATCATGGATCGCTGTCCCTTGGGAATGGTGAAGGTTTTCACTTCCACGCGTCGTATCGGATACTTGGCGGTCGTTCTGCTCAGCGTGTGACTGATGTCGTTTCCCACTTTAGGTAACACTTCCACACGGCGTACGTAGAGTCTAGCTTCTTGGATTTTGGTTTTGTAATCATCAGCCACTATCAGCCATTAAATGGAAAGCGGTACTGCTACGATTCAGTCTCAGACAGACATCCACCCCGTTCAGCAAATACTTTTCTTGCAACCACATGTCCAAATTCAAACGATCCATCAGTTCTAAACTCTCTCCGTCTTTGATTTTGTCTCTTTTGCGAAGGTCGTTCACCAATAAGACCTTTTTGCGTTGTCCGGTCCCTTGAGGAGGAGAGACGCGGGTCATGTCCAGTTGTGGCTTTTCCATCGGTGATGTCAAACTGGTCATTGGATTGTTGCACGTGTTGAATCTTGTCCATGACTTTGGAAGCGGTCAATTCTGCAGGGCTGCCAAACTCGATCCAAACAGGGGATTTCAAACCGTCGTGTTGTATGGAAAGTCTCAAGCGATCGTCTTCTTTGGGTTGACATTGTCGGTTGAGTCTGGTGAGCAAAGAATCCCACATCTCGGTGATGAACCCTTCTGCTTTCTCTAACGGTACTTCGGACTTGAAATCTTTAAACTTCACTGTGTATTTGTCAGCCGTAGTTCTAAATTTTCTAGAGGGACGCTTTTCCGTCTTTCGAATGGAATAGTACTTTTCAGGAATGACTAAGGGTGGTGAACTTTGTTTATAGGGTTTTGATTCTGGTTCAGTCATGTCCTCTTCAAAATCGCTGGCATGAATTTGTGCCAAGACTTCAGCCCTGGTACGAGGCGATAGATCACGTTTCTGCCTCTTACTTTCTTCTTCTTTCTTCTCAAATGAATTGGATCATTTCATCTTGATAGCAAAAAGTCAAATGACTAAAGTTTAAACACCATGGACTAATTTATAGTCATGACAGACCAGCGTATATAAAGGGTGTGTGTCTTGTCCTTTCACTATTCATTTCACTCTCCAACCTAGCAGAACGATGGAAGAGACTACACAAATCGAACGTTTCATCAGAGCGTTGCGAGGGGTCATTAGAAAATTCTCTTCAGACCAGCCGACGGACTACTCTCCTTCCTTTCGAGATAAAAGTCAAGATACTTGCTATATCTGTCAGAAGAAATGGCATTGGTCTTCAGAGTGTCCAGACCGTCAAAAAAGAAAAAAAGGGGCTAGAAGAGACAAAAGTCAAGATACCTGTTATCATTGTCAAGAAAAAGGACATTGGTCTCCAGATTGCCCAAAGAAACAAGAGGAGTCAGAAGAAGAGAGGAATTCTTCAGAGGAAGAAGAGGAAGAAAGCAGAGAGGTGAAGAAAAAGAAACAGGAGAAAAAAAGAAGAAGGGAAGAAAGTAAGGATGAAGAGGAGGAAAAGACTGTGAAGGTGAAGAAATTGAAAAAACAGAGAGAGTGAACAATGAGACAGAAGAAGTTTATGAACTTTTTAAAGTGTTATGTTGTGAGTTGTGAATTGTGAATTGGATTGTAAATATTTATAAAAGAATAAATTAGGTATAAAAAGGTAAGTGTCTTTGGGTTTTGATTTTAAAATAAGAAGCTACACTCACACACTCATACACAGACACGCACGTCCTATAGGGGTAAAATGGTTGGATTTTTTTTAGTTATTGGCAATTGAAAGTCTATCTCTTTTCGAGAGACGTGGGTCGCCCTGAAAAGGGCCTTTTTTGGTGTAGGGGTGAGTTTAAGCAATCAACTTTAACTGTCTTAAGCCTTTGCCACGGCCAAGGCCTACCTCTGGACTGCGTAATGTTGATGATGATGATGATTTGGTTGAAATCACTAAGGGTGGCACGGTAGGCTTAGTCACAGGGTTTGAGTGTTTAGCTCGGGAAGGTCGTATTCTCTTCAATCGTAATAAAGAAGTCTGATACATTGATAAAATGTCTAACAGTACCGTGACCGTTTGACTTTCACACCCTTGTTTCTTTGCTGCTGCTGCTTCTTCTTCTTGTTTTTTTCTTACCTCTTCTTCTTGCTGCTGTTGCTGTAGGAGAAAAGCTTGTTCCACTTCCTTTTGCCGTTGTATAAATTTCTCCAATTCTTCTTTCTGTCTCTGTCTAAAATTCTCCACGTGCGGTAATGAAGGAGAAGGTGACGAAGGTTCAGGAACAAATTCTTGCGAGGTAAGAAAATCCACAAAATCCCAATTCACCTCTTTTGAAAGTAAGTCCGGGTTCCCTTTGGTAGTCTCCACCGCCGATGCACCCCAATTTATCGTTTTCTGAGTTTCCGTCATGTTGAAAAAATTGTCGCATGAATTGACTGCGCACAGGCGCTAGCGAATCTATATAGACCACGTGACGTCACAGACTGCTCTCTTCGGATTGGACGTGGGCTGACTGAATTTTGTAACACGTGTTTGGATAGGTCAACGAACTCAATCCGTTTCAATCCTTCCTCTCCCTATAAATAAGTGCAGTTCACTGCATTTCTTCACCTGTTCTCGGCGCCTCAACATGTGGACCGACGTTCAATCTTCCACGCTTGTATCATCCATGATGTTCCGGACGGACATACAGATGTATGTCCGATCCAAGTGGACAGTTGTCCATAGGACCGACACCAGCCTATGGATACGAAGAGTCTATGTGGAGAGGCAAGAATGCCTCAAAAGAGTTTTAGTATATGGCCCTACAGTCAGGCGAAGCCTAAGGACAAAAAGAAGTCACAGATGCCCTTTATGTTAAGGGTATATTAACATAAACCCAAAGGCCCTTTTCAGGGCCACTCATATATCTCGAAAAGACCTTGACTTTCATTGCCTTCCCCTTTTTTTTATTTTTTTTGTTTTTTAAAAAAAATAGAGACCCTCCCTGTTCCATTTTCATAGGCCCATGAGGTCGGGACCCCATTAAAATAGGTTTCCGACCCTGTTCCATTTTTTCCCTTGACGCTCAACAGGCCCACGATTTATTCCCCATGTTCCATTTTCCCTTGACGCTAAACAGACCCACCCTGTTCAATTTCCCTTGACGCTCAACAGGCCCAAGATTATTTTTTTCCCATGTTAAATTCCCTTGACGCTAAACAGGCCCACGATTTTTTGTCATGTTAAATTTACATAGACACTAAACAGGCCCAGGGTGGTTTTTAATGCTAATTCCCATTGACGCTGAATCGCCCCACTTCACTACTTATATTGTTGTCGTCACGGTCTGGTACATTGTATTGCCCCTTTTTAGTGTAAAGATATACTGAGGACAATATTTATATGTGTAACCAGCCCACAACTTTTAATGCATTTCCCTGAAACTTAATAGACATTATTTGCATGAGATCGACATATGGATATCGTTCAGTCGTAATGCTCAGATAATTTTTATTTCCTTCCCCAAGAGTCATGACCCTTTTGATAACACTGGACAACAAATTTTTACAAAAGTCATGTTACTGAAATAAAATTAGTCAATTCTTATCAATTTTTATGTGCTGAACACGAATATGACAGTCAAATTGCAAAATTGGCTCTAGTTTTTTTGTAATCTGCAAGAAATTAATGTTTACATAACTAAATGCATTCCAATAGTAAAAGGTCAACTGTAATAGCCTACCTATAAAAAATCAAGTCATTGACTACATCTTAGATTTCTTCGCCTGTCTCTTGTACAGCTGTTCGGGAGCATCTCTGAGGAGTGTCCAGCAGTAGTCAGCCAGCATTGTAGTGGACCATTTTCCCTGGTATCTTTGTTCCATTGTTGCGATATCTTGATGAAAACGTTCGCCGTGTTCATCACTAACAATACCACAGTTGCTAGGAAAGAAATCCAAATGGGAATGAAGGAAGTGAATCTTTAGAGACATATTGCAGCCAAGTTTCTTATACTTCATCAACATGTCTTCTACTAGTTCCTTATAGTTTTCTGCCCTAACATTTCCGAGGAAGTTTGTAGAAACTAGGCGAAAAGCATTCCATGCTTGTTTCGCGTCACCTTCCAGCAAGTTGTTGAACCGGTCATCTTTGAAAAGCTCTCGAATCTGAGGACCCACAAAAACTCCCTCTTTAATCTTTGCTTCGCTGAGTAGAGGGAATTTTTCATGCAGGTATCGGAATGCTGGCAAAGTCCGGTCAATGGCTTTCACGAAGTTCTTCATCAAACCTAGTTTGATGTGAAGGGGTGGTAGCAAGATTTTCTGAGCCTCAACCAGAGCTGGGTGTTGGATATTCTTCTCTCCAATGGCTACATTCTGCCTGTGAGTCCATTCCTTCCTCATGTAGTACATTTCCCTTGCTCGGCTATCCCACTCGCATAAGAAACACATGTATTTTGTATATCCTTGCTGCAGTCCCATTAAAAGGGCAACTACCTTCAAATCACCACAGAGGTGCCAGCTGTACTTGTTATACTCAATGGAATTCAGTAGCTGCCTTAAGTTATCGTATGTCTCTTTCATGTGGACAGCATACGCTACTGGAATAGATGGAAGAATGTTTCCATTGTGCAAAAGCACAGCCTTGAGACTCAGTTTCGAAGAGTCCACAAATAGTCTCCATTCTTGTGGGTCATGAGTGATTTTTAAAGCATTCATGAGGCCCTCAATATCGGAACAGAATATCAGATTACTTTCCTTTCTGAAGAAAGGCTCCAATTGCTGGTGGCGCTTTCGATATGCAGTAATTGTGACATCTTCTTCTAGAAGATTCCATTGTTGGAGTCTTGATCCTAGCAATTCTGCCTTGTTCTTTGATAAGTCCAAATCACGAATCAGGTCATTTAGTTCTTCCTGTGTTATTCTGTGTGTGGTTGATGATGCACCACAGTGAAAATCTGGATCACTGCATGCTGATGGACCAGGAGAAGAACAGGTCGACTCACCTTTGTCTTCGTCAGATGAATCAAGAGAATATTCTGCTGGAGGTTCTGGAATAGGAAGTCCCTCACCATGTGGAACTGGTCTCAATGCAGACGGAATGTTTGGGTAGACTATTCTCGACTTCTTTCGCTTCGTTATTCCGCCGGAAAGAGGAGGAACCAAGCAGAAGTAACAGTCATTTAGGTGGTTGCTTGGCTCTCTCCACACCATTGGGACTGCAAACGGCATTGATGACCTTTTGCAATTCAACCACTGTGAAAGCTGTGTTGTACATGTAGCACAGCATATATGCGGAGCCCAAGGCTTGTCTTGGTCACCAACCTTGCATCCGAAGTAAAGATGATATGCCTTCTTCACTTGAGAATTGATACTTTTCTTCTGGTTGGCAAATGTCACTTCCCCACAAATATAGCAAAAATTATCCGCGGTATTAACACACTTTCGAGGCATTACTGTTCTTTATTGTACGTAAATGGATAAAATAATAAGTTTTATGTAACAGTAGCTTGAACTGTCTCGCACAACGTCTAAAATATTTTAAATGCTGAACCTATCTGATTGGGCTTTATATAGTACACTGCTTACGTCAGCTTCAGCAGCCGCCTGGCATTAGTATAATAGGCCTACACATGTATAGTACACTGCTGACGTCAACTTACTTCAGCAGCCGCATGGCATTAGTATTGCATTGCATCAGAAAATGATGCAATCAACTGTGGATGATGTGAGCATGATGGTATTATGCAATGTTACATCATTATTCCGGATGTTGCTGCAGTCCTACTGGAGAAATTTACACAGTGAAACATAGAAAATGAGGTATATGAATATCTTCAAAACGAGAGCCAATACAAATTTTTCACGGTTATATTCGTGTTCGGCACACCAAAATACTACAGATTAGGGCCTTTTCAAGTCAGTAATGATTTCACTGTTGACCAGTGTAACTTGCTAAGCAACTTGGCAGATATTACTGAGTTCAGGTGAACGTGCGCAGCTCTGCACGATATGGCGGGTATGCCTTGGCCCTTCATCCTGGTATCTGAATAGGCTCAAATTATTTCAAAGAAATGAAAAAATAACAATCTGATTATCAAGACGCTTGGGACTCATCAATCATTACAAAATGAATCGTGGTCATAGTCTACGTTACTATTTTCACACCATCAGGAAAATGCCTCTTTTTCACATATCAATATAAATGATTGGATTAATTAATTATGCGTTTATCATTAAAAGTTGCACACAAAAAACAACGAACAAAACATAATTATTGTCTTTCTTTCAATATTGGATTTATGAAGCTATACATGGGATTCTTCATTTTAGTTCCATGTTTTAGATAAACAATATAACAATGAAGAAAACAACACTAGATACTACTACTTGTATTTCTATTAAATCGAAAGTAAATATGTCGTCATCGTAACTACTATTAAATTGAAAGAAAATATGTCGTTGTTATAAGTACTATTAAATCGAAAGTAAATATGTCACCCTTATAACTACTATTAAATAGAAAGTAAATATGACGTCATTATAACTACGATTAAATCGAAAGTAAATGTGTCGTCATTATAAATACTATTAAATCGAAAGTAAATGTGTGGTCATTATAACTACTAGTAAATCGAAACTAAATAAATCGTCATTATAACTACTACTAAATCGAAACTTAAAGTAAATATGTCTTCATTATAGCTACTGTGAAATAGAAAGTAAATATGTCATCATTATAACTTATATAAAATCGAAGTAAATAAATTATCTTTATAACTACTATTAAATCGCAACTTAGAGAATAAATATGTCATTATTAATGACACCAACAACAGATACTACTACTTGTACCACTTTTAAATTGAAATTAAATCTGTCTTCATTATCAATGACAAAACAAATATTGGATGAATCTACATTACATTGACAGGAAACAAATTTTGCAGGTTCAGAAGTCAAGGTAACTGGGGACGAATATGTAACTCTCCATGAAAAGATTCACCTCACGTGCAATGCGACGGGTGCAGACCACGCGCCTGATGATGTAGATTGGTTTTTTGAAGGAAACAGAATTCATACTTCAAGTCCAAGATGGCGAGATAGAGTTGAAATATTGAAACGAAGGCCAATTCCTGGAAAAGCATACATAAGTGACTTGATCATTCGACGTAGTACTATGGCCGACCAAGGCAGCTATGTGTGCAGAAGTTCTGACTTAAGTGTAAATAGTATAAAAGTCCATGTCCTGAACGGTAAGTTATTAAAAGCTTGGTTGGATCAAAATGATCCGACCACTAAGAGGATTACAACTTCAGCCTAATACAGGGCTGTCTGAAGCACAAGTCTGATTATGTAAGAAACTGATTGTGTAACAAAAAAGACAAAGTGACATAACAAAAGAAATAACATGCGAAAATAAAATGCAATTTACAAACACGGATACATGTTACTCACAAACATTAGAAAAATAAAACTTTGGTTGTTTCATTTCTCTGAACCTTTAAGATTTTGTCCAACATATCTGTAAACTTCTAGTGTACAACTATCTTTTGTTTCTTTTCATTTGATGCAAAAGACCAGTTTGTCAAGTCTAGTATTATCCACTCCGTGCAATTGTGCTTGTCTCAGTTTGTTTATTGCGCTCAGATCATTTCTTGTTGTAGTAGTTAACTAGTTGTGTGCTGTACGAGCAATGACTAATGCGGCATTATAAATAATTTGTACTTGAAATTTGAGAATGACGTTGTGCGGTCTCTAAATGTAGTGGAACAAGTAGTATAATGTTGTTGCAACGTTGGAACATGCTCGAACAATGTGCTGAAATTTGCATAAATTTTATTCTTAAACTATATTTGTTTAGGAGCGTATGTAATTATGGCGCACGTCTTATTCTGGAACTAGGCTACATATTTGCTAAACCCTCTCTGCCTTACACACACTAAGAATGAGGACTCATTATTTTTCCTGATGGAAGCAATTAACTTCTATAAATTAGTGCCAAGCTAAGTCAGAAAAAAATATTGTGAATATTAGCTCAAATTCTTACGAATATTCACAACACATATAAGAATAATTGGAATATTTATGCTATAATCTATTGCAGGAATATTTAGCAAACCACATTTTGACCTAAGCTACCAATTTACTTTAATGCATGCATTTATGGATGAAAGGATGTGATAGATGTTAGAGGCACATACATAGAGTACGAAGCATTAACGTATATATTTATGCATGTATGTTAAAGTAGGCACATGACCGGATTAAGGTATGTTTGTAAACACAATGTATCCTTTGGCAAAATTATAATTGAAAATTTATTAATTGCTTCAATCACAGGCATACGCATGTACTCACTCAACACGCACCTGTTTAAGTCAACTAAAAGTCAACTTAATTCAAATAAAAGTCTATTTAAGTCACCCGAAAACCACACGCATTAAGACGTTAATGAACAAGAAAGCGCATGTCGGATATTATATTCAAAACATGAAACAATTGATTAATTTAGGCATGCATAAACAAAAGCAATTGTATTTTTCAATACATATACATGCATATATACATACATACATACATACATACATACATACATACATACATACATACATACATACATACATACAACTTTGCGAATGTTCGGAATTAAATAGCAAATATATTACATGCTAGTTTGCGACCTTTCTCAACCTAACGTACGACTTCTGTACTATCCTGAATTGTGAAGGAGGTGTTTGCAGGGTAAGCAGTAGGTAAATGTAGCTGCTATAGTATTGATTTCAGAAAAATTATGTTTTTTTCTATATTCCGCCAGATAAATGTCATCAGGTGATGCGCCAAACGCTGGAGTAAAATTTTAAAGAAACAAAATGTATTCATAAAAGCAGAATAAATAGTATTTATTGATTTTGTTTCATACACTCGTTTCTGAAAGTGAAGCCAAATTTTATGTTACTTCAAGTGGCCGGTGCTAATCATATCAAATCTGTCTCTATTACACTTCTCTTTAAAAGGGCATTTGATAATAACATACATACGCTGGATGCATGAATCATATGTACAATGAGTATATCTGTGTATTATAATAACATCATAATGGGCATTTGAGACCGGGCTAGCCTATCATGACTCCCCAAGCCAGAACCCTTTTTATTTCCCCGTAACAGAGCCTGCTAAATTCACAACCGCATAGTACATCAATAGTGCCCATAGAGGGGCCGTCGAGACCACCAAAAAGTAGTAATCGAAATATTTCCAATTGGAGAAACAAAATTGCACATATATATTCAAACTATGACACACATTTGTGCTACCAAGATGACAACGCTCATTTCAACAAGGGTCCAAAAATCTCAACCTTCCGGTCTTTGGGATAGCGGACCGACATGCAGGTATTCATGCAGAACGTCTACTGAGGCAACCAAACCTCTGATATCGCAGACGACGACTGTCGGCCTATAGGCTGCCCGAGCGATCTCCAAACCCAATTGCAGTCCGTATCCGACATCTTCGTAGATCTGTACTTGTGGAGCATCCATTCCAAAAGCCAGATATCCCACTCAAAAGTCACTGGAGCCTGTCTGCTGCATGAATCCATTCTATCACCACCGGGCTGCCCAGAGACTTTCACGTTCGCATTGTCGCAAGCCCGCCCCCTCCCCCCTACAGCGGGACTGGACCATCAATGCAACGGTCCACGACTACAACCTTTCCCCAGGAAGATCCGCATATACTAGAGGTCTGTCGGGTGAAACTTGATAGTAATTAAAAAGGGTTCTGGCCTGGAGAAATGATAGGTTAACGGTGCGTATCGTTATACTACTTGTATTTTCAACAATGTTTTGTAATAATAATTAGTTTATTGACATTATAACAGTATTGGAAAATATGTCTCGTGAAATTCTAGATAAAACTAGTTTAGTACTACGAGAATATTTTACACGGTACGTGTAATTACAATTCATGTTTGATGTACATTGAACTTACTTTACATGGCATGTGTAATTACAATTCGTGTATGATGTACATTGAACTTACGTTACATGGTACGTGTAATTACAATTCATGTATGATTTACATTGTACTTACTTTACATGGTATGCATAATTACAACTCGGTGTATGGTGTACATTGAACTTACGTTACATGGTACGTGTAATTACAATTAATGTATGATGTACATTGAACTTACGTCACATGGTACATGTAATTACAATTCATGTATGATTTACATTGAACTTACTTTACATGGTATGTATAATTACAATTCGTGTATGATGTACATTGAACTTACGTTACATGGTACGTGTAATTACAATTAATGTATGATGTACATTGAACTTACGTCACATGGTACGTGTAGTAATAATTCATATATGACCTCTCCGGTGGCCGAGTGGTTAGAGCGTCCGCCTCGGATGCGGGAGGTCGTGGGTTCGATACCCAGCCGAGTCATACCAAAGATTTACAAAAATGGTACTAACAGCTGCCTCGCTTGACGCTCAGCATTAAGAGGTTAGTGTTAGGACTGGTCGGCCTGGTGTCAGGACAATGTGACTGGGTGGGACATCATGCTACATTGTCTGCGGCATGATGCCCCAGTGCTAGACATCACTATAAACTGTCACACTGCAGACATCGTAGCGATATGACTGAAATTTTTGTAAAGCTACGTTAAAAATCCAGATCACACACACACACACACACACACACACACACACACACACAATTCATATATGATGTACATTGAACTTACGTTACATGGTACGTGTGATTACAATTCATATATGATGTACACTGAACATACGTTACGTTGTACGTGTAATTACAATTCGTATATGATGTACATACATTGAACTTACGTTACATGGTACGTGTAATTTCAATTCATATATGATGTACATTGAACTTACGTTACATGGTACGAATAATTACAAACCATATATAATGGACATTGAAGATAGATGAATTAATAATATATATCAAGCCTTTTTAATGAACGTGGTTTTAAAACGTGGCATAACTCTTAAGGTCTTTGATCAGTGGACAGACAATGCTCGTAGGAATTATTTCCCTTAGTTCATGACAGCTCATAAAATTTCACTAATGACAGCGTAATCGGGTTTGAATTTGTTTTACTTTGATACAAACGTTATTTAATCATTCTCTCGGAATCGTGAAATGTAAATGTAGAATGATTACTTCAAAGTCGTAAATATTCAGAAGATGTGGCGTGATATTTCCCTGCACCAGGCTTTGTATACGCCGGGAAAACTACAAATACCATATTTTACTGATACAGTGTTGGTCAATGTTGCAGCGTGTTTTTTCTTAGAGATAAGAAGTAAAAAAATCTATAACATATTTAAGTTTTAATAATTTGATTTTTATTTTCAAAATAGAGAAAATTCCCATCTTTAAATCTGTAGCATTCCAAAATTTCAAAACCGTTTTAGATGTTTAAATGCTAGTTCGTAGTCATAAATATATTTAGCAAGCTTCTTCTTCTAAATTTTGACTTTCGAAGTAAAACTATTTTACATTTTTAAGGTTCCCTCATATTTTGATAATTATTTTTTTTTATCACTTTTTTAAGTTTAGAGTTTTTACCAAAGTTTCAAAATCTAAGATTGTTACACGTCAGCCGATGACGATATATGTTTGCTTTTTTTTTCTTGTTTTGTTTTGTATTGGGGATTGACTGCATTTCACATGTCGTAATCATGTTATTATACGAGATTTTAGTAGGTATCGGTCTTGATCTAAATCAAATGTTTGTTGATTGACTGATTTCAGCCTTAGATAATAAAAAAAATATTTCTTCTCCTTTCAGGCGAAAGAGATAACCTGACCAGGAGGGGTAAGTTTATTTTTTAATAGTGTAGAACGAGTGAATTAGTGACTAATAACGTATTACTAAATGTAAGTTTTCCGTTTAAAAATTTCTCAGGCATGTTGAAGACATGTAAGTGCGCGTAATTGACATTGCGATCCTAATAAGGGCTTTTCTTTCTGACAAGGATAAAATGATCAACTTAGCTCTTATATCAGGAGCATGTTAAGATAAATCCCGAGTTAAATTATTTTCGATGAAATCTGTTCTGAGTACCCGGTAATTTTCGAGTTCTCAATTAAAATGCTTGAAAAAGTGAAACACTGGGATAAACTTCACCTGGGCGAGACTTTTTTTTTTATTTACTTCTATTTTTACAAGACTTTCGTGGATGTTGTTTATATATGGGATGAAGCTAACACAAATAAATCTGTCATATTCACTCATTTGAAGATAAACAAAACAATTAGTGGTCTCAGTAAAAGAAAGTTAAGTAGCTGTATTTTAAGCGTTGACTGAATTTGGAAGCCATAGTTATGTTATTTTCTTCATTTCCAGCATTTAGAGTCATTGCAGAAACAAATATTTCAATCGAAACAAATGGAACACATGAAATAATGCCTTAAGGATTATTCCTGAAAGCAAACGTCATACCGGTCAAGATACATAGTTGTAACAAAATGAAAAATTAAAATAAATGGCACTTCTCTGTCTGCGAGATTCATCAAACAAGAAACAAAAATCTCTAACGAACTATCCCCCTTTCATGCTTGTTTTATACAGCTTTTTTCATCGTCATCATCATTGTCATTATCATCAGCAGCAGCAACGTATCTTCTTACTTTGGTCTCCTTCTCCTTTATGTCTTGTTGTTTTGTTGTGTTTTTCTTATTACAGGCTCAGGACACGATCGCAGTGGACATCGTTCAGCAACGAACAGTATGGCAAGAACATTCTTTGTTGACTACCAACTAATAAGTGTCCTCATAGCTCTAATATTGTTTCAGAGATAACCATGGATAGTTTTCAACCTCACACGTTTGCATTCATTGCAATTTGTACCATATTCCTCTATGCCATTTGGTGCCTTGCACTGTATATTTTGTCACGTTATTCAGAGGAATCAGTCTTCGTGGATATCATATGTTGCGTTTGACAGCTATCAATGTCTGCAGCGCATTTTTACAGAGTGCACCGTCGGCATTTTAATTGATATTGTGCGCGTTCATTTCAGCGTGTAAAATGCATACATACAATGGTTCACATTGTCTTCAGAGGATCGTTGATAATGATGAATATTCATGAAAATCTATTAGTAGGCTTATGATAATATCCATTATAATCAGATGCAAGATTGGATCTTAATAAACCAGACTGTGTGGAAATCCGTATGATTCCAATAGGAAAGGATTCAGACGAATATTGCATGACAAAATTTGGATTCGATACGGAATTGCTTGATTTATTTTGATGAGATACCACTATGGCCCTAAATGAATAATTGTTTTCTTTGATATAAAAAAGTAAATATTCAATCTTGCAAAAGGAAGTAACATTGGGAAAGTGCAATAATTGCATCCTCATCAACTGATTATCTACTCTGTGTTGTAGTTACGAAGCCTTAAGGTTGTGATTTTGTGATATTGTTGTTGACTTACGTATGTATCATTTTTACTTTAGACAATTTTAATACGAAGATTATTTATATAAGTACACGAAGTTTATGTCAGTGTGAAAGCAGATAGACAAAACAAGATGTGATAGAGAAACAAAGTCTTTAAGGTATAGATGCCAGCAATCAAAATGAGTCACTTATTCCAACCGACTCGTCGACGGAAGAAATGATCCAAGATGATTTTTGCTTTTCCACTGACTTAATTGAACCTTATAGAAAGGCGAGACAAAACTCTTACACTTATTTACGTGAGTCATTCATCAACCATTTCATATCATTTTATCAAAGATGTTATTTTATGTTTGTATAACTTGACGATCATTATAATTTTGCGTTTGCCGCCAGCATTTGCTGACTTTATTTTGCACGTTACTGACTTGGATTATGTATCTCTAATTCTGAAATCTCACTTTTCCATTCACAAATTTCTATGAGTATGCAATCCGAATTCTTTATTCCAAATTCTTTGGAATATTTTTCTTTACAATCAACTCATTGGAAAAGTATTTTGAATTCAATGGATATTACTTTGAGTGAAGATTCCAAATAAAGTAAATCATGTATTGGAACTGACTGGAAAGGGTCATAAGTAATAACGACACATCTTCACTCGAGTGTCCTTTAATAACTGTTCTGTATGGTAGGATGGAGGCCAAATACAATATGTTGATCCCCACTTTAAGAATATGCATCGAGTGTGGTTGGTTGTGACCTGAAATCGAAAGTCAAGCAAACGCACATGTTAAATATATATGTTGGTTAACAAACGAGAAAATGAAGAATATATTAAGCTATAAAATATTGATTATAAGGACAACAATGCGGAAGAGAAATGAATTCTCAAATTTCGGTCTCGTCTGTTTGCAATTGAGATTTGCTAGTTTGTCTCCGGGTTCAACATCAAACCGATATTGACGTAAATAATTTATTCACAAGTAGTTAATGGGCTGGCATTGAATCACTGTGCTTAGGTCTGGGTTCTTATTGGAAGTTGACGTTAAAAACATCATTGTGGGTTGCTCTAGAATCCAGCAGAATTTAACATTGTGAGGTTACATTGAGTATAATTCGAATTTACCATTGTAGGACGTTTAAGAAGATCATTGAGAATATAAAATAGCTTACGCCAAGAGAGATATCTCGTCGTTCCTAGATAAGATATTAGATCAAGCCTAATGCGCACGCTCTCTTAATATTGTGAGACACAAAAATTGGGTAAGTACACCATAACTTTGGGAAAGGTTTGCGAACGTAAACTTAATTTTGGCAAACAAAACTTTACAAAACATAAAATATAAATTTTACAGATAACAGTTAAGCGAAATATTTAAGAAAAAAAAAAAAAATTTTAAAAATAAAATTCAAAAACATTAAAAATAGCATAAAAACTTGCAACAAATAATAACAATAAACAAAAAAGTTGAAATAATATTTAAGAAATGCATCGCAAAATTACAAAACAAATTAAGAAAACAATTTTATTCTTTTTGGGCAAATACATGCACATACATAAAAACAAGCAAGCACACAAGTTTTTACTGGCAATTATTTTGAGTAGTATTTCGATTTTTTTTTAAATCTGAGTGGCCCTGAGAAGGGATTTTTGCGGAAGAGGATTAGTGACAACTTCTCTTAAATTGGGCACCACATCCATATTTTCTTGCAATAACTGTGTAGATGCATTTTACTGTTTACATTCAAATTTATGAATTTGTGTACAAGGTGTACTCGTTGCGTCCAAAAGATATCAGTCAATGATGAATAAATATTACCCATCGATCTTAACTGATGACGCGAGGATATATATATATATATATATATATATATATATATATATATATATATATATATATATATATATATATATATATATATATTTTTTTTTTTTTTTTTTTCACGGACGTGATTATAACATTCTTAACCTTAAATGCACGGTCGTGAAAGAAAACAACCAAGACATGCAGACTTGAACGAAAATATCCCATTAGAAACTTTTAAAAAAAAGGATCAAAAGAAAAACTGAAAGAGAATTAAACAGTTAATATCTGATCTTGGCTCCAATGGCTTTATCGTCCGTCGGTGTTGGACAATGTTTCAGAAAAGGATATTGATTCTCTTTACATTAGCTTGTGTTTCAGTACTCAGAGGGGATAAAAGGGCATTTTTTTACGTGAAAGAGAAGCTGAACTGTTTATGAAGTGTATAATTAGGTTTGGTATGGTTGGTATGATGTTTTACCAACCAGTAACACAAGAAACTTATTTGGTGCCGATGCAGTTAGATTAAAGTACCTTAGGATGCACTATTGTAGCCAAACTAGACGGCTCTCGTGGTAGGTTTTCGAAGCTTCTCCCATTGGGGCATGAGTTCACACGCTAACCACGGGACCGATCCTTCTATTAGTTGTCTCTTGCATCATGTGGGAGATCGCATCGATGCCATATATTCTACATACACGACTGTACAACAGGAATCTTCCATATGGACACACATAAGACACCATGACTCTACTGACATGTTAGAATGATTATCAAAATACAACAGAAGGCACTTATTTGTCAAATTTAAAGTGACTGATTTATTGTTATTTTCTGTTTTATAGCTGCCGACTCATCACCCTGGAAATGGCAAGCCCAGCACTCGTATTAGGCAAACAAAGACCCGATGTTTAAATTGACATAATACATACGATTATCAATTGTCAGCATATTTTAATACTACACTCTTTTCGGCATGTCGCACAATACGTATTCAATTCATTTCATTATATTACAAATGTAAGTTCAAATAGACACAATTTACAGTTCGATGTGTATGGACCCTGTTAATCGGTTGTGCACGCTTCATTTAGACTAAAGATTCATATTTGATAGTACAAATGCAATTTGTGGATTGAAGAATGAAGATAAATCGTATCATATTAATTACATTTGTATTTTGGATAAATTTACCCAGTTCGGTGAATCACATTCGGATGTGTATAGTGGACCCTGAAACTCAGATGCTTACCATCTATATTGTCTGCATAAAACTTTACGCACACAGACGATCCAAGGGAAAAAAATAACACACACGGACAGTAAAGCCGTCACCTTGTTGAAGAAGCATTCATACCAGTACCACCTGTATCAAACACAGAATAATGCTTGCAATATGTGAAAGGGTGGGGGTGATTTTTAAAAATCTTTCTGGATGAAAACTTAGCTTCTGTTGCAGACTCTGTCTACCTTGTCTTGGCTTAAAAAACAGGGCGCAGTAGCAACATGAATCTGTCCATGTCAAATTACATTACAGGATACCTTGGAATAAGAAAGACAACTCCACTACTTCTGCATGTAATTTTCTTAAACTAAATGAGGGTTTTCTGATTTTGTGATAATCTGATTTAATCTTAATTTAATAAATCGTATTACCAGAGGAAAGCAGAAGATATATACTGGGAAAATTTATGGCCACACTTTTAAAAGGCTGTTTTTTTTAAAGTTTTAAAAGCTGCCAACCCTTTAACCAATAATTAGTCGAACACTCCATTCAAGAGAACACAAATCCAATACTCAAATTAACAACATGCATATGGATCTCAGTTCCTTGATTGATTGAATTTGTGACTCAATTCAGTACTTCCATAATATGCAGTCGGGTCAGTTTACAGCATTCAAATTTAAAGCCGATGCAGACACAACTTTCAGTATGTGCAGACACTGGAAATCTTTTGTCGTTTAGACTGGGTATCAGTTGTCATTCAGACTGGAAATCAGTTGTCATTCAGACTTAGTATCATTTGTCATTAGACTGGGTATCAGTTGTCATTTAGGCTGGCTATCGTTTGTCATTCATTAGACTGAATTTCGGATTTATAATATTACTGTACGTTGTGTACTGAATAATTAAACTAAATTGAATGATATACTTTGATTCTGAAATGCGGAGATCTGCTAAATGGACTGCCAGCAAAATTTTAACTTTCTGTGTACAACAAGACGGCATGACTGCTACAAAATTAAAAGGTAAACATGTAGTCCGGTTTTCGCGTCATAAAATTCGTTAATTTAATTGCTTGTTAGCAAGCTTGCTAGACAGTTTCTGGCTACTGTAGATTTTTGCTTTATGTACTTTCCCGTGTTTATCACACAACAAATCTGCTTTTCTTCTCTCTTCATGCACGATTATATTTTTTTAACAGATGTTCGTTAAATGTGAAGAGGTCCATGAAGAAAATATCATCATCATCATCATCATCATCATCATCAATCCCGTAGCCCAAGAGGTCGTTGGGGCACCTCATCTATATTTGTCTGCCCCAGCGAAGAAATTATGATGAGTGTGAAGATGCTCTATGTTATAGTTCATGTTCTAGACTCTTTGGTTTCTTAGATGTGTTACTCTGAATTTCCAGCTGTTTCCTTTGTGCAATATTTGCATTGGTGTTTAAAAGAAAAACTGAAACGGATCTAAATGTTACCAAGAGATTATAGTCATGTTTCAATTATAGCGAATAAAGAAAAGTATAATGAGACAATACTTTCCATATGAATGTCTTAATGTTTCTTTATTTTGCACCATGGTTAAACTGTCAAAATTAATACTTTTGACCTTTACTCAAAGTAAAAGAGGCAATGCAAAATCTTTATATAAGTGAGAAGATGTTATACACTGTAGTTCAAAAAGGGTAATACAAAAACACTGAATAAGTGAGAAGATGTTATACACTGTATTTCAGGCTCTGGGTCCAGTTAATCAAAGGGAAATATAGTGTTCAAGAATATGCGACATAGGTTTTCCGATTCACATCTAGTAATAAGACAAATCTCTGATTATTGAGTTGTTTTACTAGTAATATGCATCTTTTCTGAGATGCAATATTCAATTTCTGGTAAAATAAGAAAGTGGATTTCATAGAATTCCATCTGTTTGATTCATATTCATTTATACCGGATTAAAAATTATCTTCGCTAACCAAGGGTCTGATATGTTGACCTTTCTACACCTTGTCGGATCGATCAGATATTTCAGCGCTTCTGGTCTGTGGATTTCGTAGGATGCAGCGGCAAGCCACCGCATCCAATCAAAATCAAGTTGATCAAATTTGAACACTGTTTCTACATGATCGAGGCAAGGGAGCACAATAAACATGTAGTTTTCCACTGCCGGTCCGTGTATGCACAAATATATCCTTTCGTTTCAATGAATCGCTTTTCTCTGGTACTTAGTCATACTTTTGATCTTAAACTTACAAAGTATCCTTTTGAAGTCAACCGTTTTCAGCCGCTGTACTATGCACGGTTATTACACGCTATTGCCTACTTGGTGTTTCATTCTAAGGGGTGGCAATTCATAAAATCCAACATATGTCGCTCCGACAAAGCACTTAAATATATAATGTATCTGCCAAGGTGGAGATAGGTAACATACGGGACTTTTGGTTAGCAAAGATGGGATTAAAGAGGTGAAACTATATAAAATGTTTAATAAGCAAATGAATATCTTAACTGTGTTGACAGCCTAAAGGAAAATACAGTTCCAACATATAAATTACGAGAATGAATGGTATGTTACTTTTGAGTAGAGGTTTTATATAGTGTATTTATTAGAAAGTGTATGTATTAGAAAGTGTATTTATTAGAAAGTGTATGTATTAGAAAGTGCAATGAAACAGGTATATTCTTAACGGTGACTCCTCAGCCTCACACAGCTTAAACTTTCAACTTAGCTGATAAGTCACCAATATACCCTAATTGGAAGACGTCGAGACCATAAACAAGTATTATTTGAAATAATTTACCACATCAGCTTTGTATTCGATCTTGGCCACTCTGCACCACGGCCGCTAAATAGAAACCTGTTTTCTAGCGATTTACTCTTCAGTTCTGGATATTATCCAACAGCGACCAATTTGGAAGGCAGCATGTCTGTAACTTAAGAGTAACAGAATAGTTCCAAACACTTGGTACCATTATTTTGCTTATTTTCATGATTTGCTGAGGTCACTCTAATATATGACTTGATTGTAGTTGAATCAAGTAAGAGTCTTCTTAAAAATGTATCAATATGTATTTTTTTTCAAACCACAAGATAACCCATTCTTGTTGCATCACTTTAGTTGTGAAATTTTCAGTTTCGAAATTGTGTACTTTTGCATGTTGTCAGGCTTTCTGATTGTGTGAATCTTGTGTGCAGTCTGCAATCCCATAATGCCTAAATAGAAATGATCTGTTTTGAAAACAAAATATCACAGCTACTGAAGTTTGGATCCTTTGTTCCTTGTTCGCGGTAGCATAATCTAAATTTTGATCTTTAATACTTTTCAGATGACATAATAAAAATATTTAATAAAAAAACTTGTTTATCTGTGACAAATTGAGGATCCATATTTGTTCGTATATTATTCCATTAAAGATTTTACTTTACTATAGTCTTTGTTAAAGTCTGTCATATTCATACGTTTTACACGTTGCAGAGTGAAACCTAGCAAAGGTCGTGCGCCACTTGAAGGACCATGGCCTCACGCACCGACGTAATTTGCTTCTTTATGGCTTGAAACGGTAAGAAAAGCAGGTTATTTAGCAATTATGCAATGGAAAAAAAGTGCCCTGCTATATGGCACAAAATAGTATCCAACCAGGACCGATCCAACTTTGTAAGGTTCGAACACGCACCCTTTTGGGCGAGAGTTTTGTTCGCTAACCACTGCAACACCACGGCTTCTACCTCTTTAGTCACTCTTGCGGCATGTATTAAGCCTATGCTATATCTGCAAAAGAAAAGACGAGCTGAGTGTGTAGTGTAACGTGCGCAGAGAAAACGTGCTAGTCTGCAATCAAATGGAAAAACTAAACATGAATGCGAATGATGTAAACGATATGCAAGCGTGATTAAATGTAGAACTTATAGTGGAGATTGCACATTTGATTTGTAAAATGACATTTAATTGTACATTCAAACCATAACGAAACCAGGAAGGATAATACAGTTGCAAAGGTATAAATTACGAGAAAGAACGGGGATGTTACGTTCGAATGTTGAATTTATTTTGTGTTTCTAATAAACCCAGCGATATAACAGTTATATTTGTAGCTGGTGGTAATCATACCCACACAATCTGTATTGTCAGCGTAGCGGATAAGCCACCAATCTTCTCGAGGAGTTAGAGACAAAAAATACGTCTTTGCTTTATTTAACCTAGTTCATCTGCGTTCTCTTTTTATCAGTATGTTCTTTGTGTGTAGAGCAAAGTTACTCGGTGTCTTTAACAATTCTCAGGTGACATGATAAATACCCGTCTTGATTAACATTTAAATTGGATAAATCTAAGCTAGTTAATCAGTGATAAATTGAAAATCCATATTTTCGCAGACAGTTTACAACATGTTTGACATGTATACGCCATCAGGGAAAGAAGCGTAGTTTGTCATCCTGATGTGCACTTTCCTATCGTCTAATTTACTAAGAAATCATCCCATTTCAACAACTTTATTACATAAAAAATCACGTTGACTACACATGAACAGACAAAATTAAAATAACCGGGAAAAATTTAGTGAATGAAGGGGAGAATTGGATTTTCTCTACATTTAATCGTATAAAGTTTGAAATATACAATTAATTCCTTCGTGATTTTTGTGTAATATTCAAAACTCAAAAGTAGACATTGCCGGTGACCATCAGCTATCTCACTGTACTGTTCGATCAAATAACAAAGATTATATGTCGAGTTTATAAGCTGTAATACTGTAATTCACTGAAAAAGGGACTATTTCGAATTAAAAACATTATCTCACTGAACAAATGACAATCGAGATCTTAAAGTGGCATATCGCTGTAATAAATGAACATGAAATATTTTATATGACCTGATTAGTTTGTACCATGCAAACCTGCATTCTCAGTGTTACGAGTTTATGCTCTTAAAAAAGTAACAGAAAAGAGTGAAGTCAACAAGCTTTGTAAAATTTAACAAATAATTTATTTTCCTAGAAATAAGAACTTACGGTATTGCGAATTATATCCAAAAATAATCAAAGAATTCAATACATAAGTCCTAGTAATAAAAAGTCGTGAATAAAACTCAGTTCAAGTCCCGAAGAGATCCAAAATCAAAGGTGATGGCTTGTCTGTTATTACTTGCAAAGTGATGATGTGTTATCAGTCTCTTGTTGAATAACAGAAATATTATTCCAGATTTGAATTCAGTATAAATTCCAATGAATGTCTTTATCCAAGAATTTTTCCAGAGCACTTTTCTTTTTCCAGAGAAAATAATCACTTGAATTCAATAACTTGAAAAAAATTAAATGCAGCCGAAACTGGTGACAACATAATACAACTTAAAGTGCTAGATGACTTATCAGTTGCAAAGTATCCAATGCCATGACTTCAAAGTGACTAGTCTGGTGCAAAGTATCCAAGGCCATGACTGCACGATGACTAGTCAGGTGCAAAATATCCAATGCCATGACTTCAAAGTGACTAGTCTGGTGAAAATTATCCATGGCCATAACTGCAAGATGACTAGTCAGGTGCTAAATATCCAAAGCCATGACTGCAAAATCACTAGTCTGGTGCAAAATATCTAAGGCCATGACTGCAAGATGACTAGTCAGGTACAACATATCAAAGGACCTGACTGCAAGATGACTATTCAGGTGCAAAATATCCAAGGCCATGACTGCGAGATGACTAGTCACGTGCAAAATATCCAAAGCCATGACTGCAAAAGAGTAATTTGGTGAAAAATATCCAATGCCATTACTGCAAAATGACTAGTCAGGTGAAAATTTTCAAAGGACCTGAGTGAAGAATGACTGACTAGTCTGGTGCAAAATATTCAATACCTTGACTGCAAGATGACTATTTAGGTACATAATATCAAAGGACCTGACTGCAAGATGACAAGTCAGGTGCAAAATATCCAAGGACACGACTGCGAAATGCTCACTGTTGTGTGGAGTTGTTAGAATGCTAATCATTACTAGTTCTTTGAACTGATGTTTTCTTTTGCGAGTCAGAGACCGCCACAGCAACAAGAATCGGGTTACTGACAGGAATACTTTTTACCAAGTAATCATAAACTTCCCCAATGTAGACTTTGACATTTGAGTAGAATTCCTCCCTTAAATGGTTTTGTTGTTTTTCAGCAATAAATTTGGAGGCAGTTACAGCAATGACAATATCCATTTTGTTTGCCATTGGTGGACAGCTTGCAGTCAACCTGGTCAACTGTTTTATAAACCATGGCTAATGACTTGACAAAACCGATGTAGATATTTCTTAAAAGCATAGGCAATGCTCGTCTCAAAAAATGAATCCCGAGTCCCTCTGCCATATATGAAAGATAACGTAACCAAACATCCGTACAGTATAATGTAAAAACAAGACGTGCAACTTATTTGTCGATGAACACACAAATGGCGTCAACTTTGTTGTGTAGATAGGTTGATTCAACATTATAAAGATTTTTTTTTTAAATTATTTTTTTATCCGTCTGAGACGTCTTTGAAAATATGCTGATTTCTTGCTATTCTCTGTTGGATTTTATACAAACACACCATCTTTGTTTGACATTATAAAACTTTTGAGTTTATTACAGTTATAAATCAATTGCTCAAAACACTTTACAATGCTCAGCCAAATAGTACAAACATGTTTAAACGTTCTCTTTTGTTGCAGACTCTACATGGCCAATGTCCCTTTGAATCTTTCCTTCGTTTGTTACTTTTTATTGAAGCAGCAGTAAACGTCAATCAGTACTTCATCAACTGGAGGAAGGTCAGCCGCTGCAGCTGTAATAGCTGCAATGTGGACTAAGTGAAGATTGTAAGCTGATAAGAACATAATGGTGGATGTTTCACTTTCATGAACGCAAATACACCTTTTTCCACGTCCAACCATCATGCAGGTATTGTCACATCCAAGTGCTAAGCAGTTTGGTCATGAAACTCCTCTGCTTTGTAACTCGTAGTTCATCATATTTAAAATATTTTCTCCTGTTGCAGATCCATCACAAAATTGGCACAGAGAGGAAGTCCCGAGATCAAGGAGCATGTGGTTGTATACACTGTCCTTGCCATGGTTGGATACTGTTTACTTTTCTCATCATTACTACCGTGTCTTGATACAGAGTAATGTCTATATCTCATTCTTTTGACCAAGGTTTCCTGTTGTATATCTTCAAAGTCTTTAAAAAGCAAAGAAATTGCTTTGTTTCTGCCACATTTCATTTATGAAATTGAATAGAAAATAGAAATAAGAATTCAAGAAAGACACCAACATGCACCTAGCCACGTTTGTTATGCTGTAGCATACAGTTATGTGCCAAATAGATTATTATTATTATTATTATTATTATTATTATTATTATTATTAATGTCTTACTGTTTTTCTTGAATTACCTTATATGTTTTGGGGATAATGTGCAGATGTATAATTTGAAACTATGGGGTTTGTCTGTATTTGTATCTTCTATCTCACGTTTGCTACGTTGTCCTTGATTTGTTAAGGACCACCGTTATTTCATATTATCATTATTATTATTATTATTATTATTATTATTATTCGCTTGCCAGCAGCTATCTTCGAGTCAAGAAACATTGATTTAAACGACCATGTCATTACGTCAGCGGTACTGAGAGGGAGATTTGTCCTTGTAATTATTTCACATATCATCGATTCAGAACTGTGAGTTTTCTTTTCCTCTTTACCTCCAAATGTTGATTGCAGGTGTGTCCAAACCAACTTACAATCGAGTAACTTTGTTTCGCAAGTTTCACAAAGCCTTTGTTTGTCTTCGAATACAATGTCACTTGCAGTCCAACCGTCCGTCATGAGCACAAGAAAAATTCAAACTTGCATAATGAACAATGTACAAAATTTACTCCATTTCTTGAGGGTCCAAGACAGTTTCCTATGTCTTGAGGCGCGGTTTAGGAATCACACATGTTTCCAGAATACTTGTGATCCAGAATAAGTTATTATAATCGGAATCGAGAATCGGGACCTTCCAAACATTTTTCACGGGAATACGTAAAATGTTAACTGCGTGATTAGGACGTATTTTGAGACTGAAATGCGAGCAAATTACACTAAAATATTAGGGATAAACACGTCTGTTTCCTTTTATACTCCTTGCATGAAGGTTATTTTACTCTGCTAATGTTAAATACATTCATGATGAAACAAGTTTAGGATGTTGCGAAGTGTCATTGTTCTTGAACAATTTCTTAGTGGCATACGGAGTAGTTGATAAAGTGTGTGCTTCAGATGAAACCCTACGTCACTTAAAGTAATAAACTTATTATTATTCATTAAAAGTTATAATAATAATAAATTGCGCAATCAGGTAAAAATTTTAATTGACATTATACCTGAAGAGACTTTGTTATAAGGTTTAAAAACTACACTCGTTAAGTCTAAAGTTCCCGAATCTTTTTTAAAAGTAATCAAAGTTGCTTAGACATTAGTGATCATTAATATTCGACAATAACAGTCATCATGATTTTGCAGATATGGGAATATGTCATTGACATTTTAATGGATGCATTATTAAAATAAATAATGTTTAAAATAAAACGTCAGGTATCATGATACGTGGGGTATATTTCTGAAAAAGTGAAAGTGTGTCAGTGCCTCAAGATATATGTTATATGAAACATAACAATTATAACATGCAGCTAATAAATAAACAAGTTATTGTACAAGTCAAAGTTGAAATGAACGGTACACTTATTCCAAAATGTCATGGTCTCAGAAATAATCTCTATTCTTTTAGATTAGATAAAAATGATATTAAGAAATGTGTAACCAATACAAATTTAAAATTGGATATGAACATCGATTGTTTGTTTAGTCATACTTTCAACAGACGGCTTTTAAGTGTAGAATAGACCAGATGTGCCCTCTAACATGTCTTAAAATGCGAATAACGGCGACAGGAGTCACTAAGGCTCGTTCAGTAGCATCCCTGACTTAATTGCCGAAAGGGTGCTGGTTCAGATCAAATCACCGGATCGGACGAAGCTGGCTACCATGTGTGTCCTTGTACAAAGTTCTTTACTCCAATTACTTCGGCACTAAGCTTACACTCTGCAGCTATTACGTATTTATGAAAGAGGGACAGGTATAATATGAAGTTGTTTGCATTTGCAAGATGTACAGTGGAGAGAATTTTGAAATACCTCTGTGCCCTTTCATGTAATGTAACTGAAAGATCCTTTCAGCTAGTATTTAGAAAAATCATGCACTAGCCAGAGCATACAGTCGGTGTAAATAGTTGTTCTAATCTGTTCGAAAAATGAGCTTGTACAAGTGGAATGTACACTCACTTTTGCTGCTATTATCACAGAAAAAAAAAGTAATTTTGACAGAGTAGGCAATACCAGATTCTAAAAATACGATAGAGTAATTTAAAAGTAAATAAAAAGTATAAAAATTAAGTTACTACTTTTTCAATTTGCTTTTTGAAGTCCAGAAATGGAAAATGACTGAGGAGAGCTATTTGATAGGTGCATATCTGAAGTAAGGCCAAGTTGTATTCTTTCCAACACAAATTACGGCCATTATACATACAACAGAACAAAGTATACTAAAAGTTGTATTCAGAATATATTAGATATACAAGATCTTTTATTTAAATAACCAGGAATACCATTGAGAAAAATCTTGAAAATGTATTTTCATTAAAGTCAAAACAAATATGAAGAATTACGAAACTGTGGTTTGGAATCTAAATGGTATTCTTCCTGTGCTCTAAATATATACGCAAAGAAAATATTTATAGAACTAAAGATTTCCAGGAAGTTACTTTATTGCGGTCATATCATTATGAGTTATAACGCATTACTGTAAATACGGTTTCTTTCTCTGTGTATTTCGTAATTGCATCCGTAAAGTAAAACCTTTACTGTATAGTGACTGTAAACGCTCCAAACGTATTGGTCTCGTATATCTTTGTGTGATTAATGGTCTTCAACTGTATAATAAATAATTCTTTTACATTTACTTTGCTTAAATATTTCTCCAGAGTGTTGCTTCATTTCATCCGGCACTGATTCATTTTGTTCAACTATACCACTGGAGTTCATTACCATATAATAAAACCTTTGTTTGAAGTTCAATATTATCAAGAAAGTCATGATTGATTGCATTACATTTTTTACCAACTACCAACGGTGTTAGGTCCTAGTATTTACAACAAAAGCTGAGTAGGCAATTTAAGTTTTAAGCACAAATTATTCATTTGAAATAGTACTCAGTTTGAGAAAATATGTCAATAAGTAACACTATTAATCAAATTTAGCATCAGAATTTGTGACGTGAACAGTGTCATATTTAAATAACAGCCTCCTGTTGTAAGTATTTTAAGTAAAAATAATATTAGATAAATAATAATAAAAAGTAAACGAAGTACTTCTGCTCGGTTCCTAAAATATAGATTAACAACGTACTTTGTCAATATCAATCAATATCTAAATAAATCCCCTATGTAAAGTGTGTTACCACTGACGTTGCAAATTTCTCTTTGCTTTTGTTGCTGGTCAAAAAAATATTTTGTTGCTTCCGTAGACTTGTTTCAATTCATAGCCTTGATAAAACATATATTAGGCAATCCTTCCACAGTTATCAATTAGTGGATGTCTGTTCATAAACAGTCAACATTCATTCGTAAGTTATTCATACTGGATAAAGTAGTAGATTAGTTAAAGTCGTGTTTGCTACGACATCAAAGATTCGCTTCTTGTGATGTGGTCGTACAATAAAATAATTCCGTTTCTGACCATTAGCTGACTGAACCATTTATTCTGAAATAATCGTATCATCCTGAAGGCATGTAGTTTCCAATTCATAATCAGGGTTGGCACCATGTAGAGGCTTTTTTTTTTCTCCTATTGTGACGGTTATCCTCAAATCTTCTGGAAGAACAACAGCGCATAGTGGGAAACGATCTTGTCGATATATAGTTTATCTTCGTATACTACCAGTATTCAGTATTTAGTACTATACCAGTATTCAGTATTTAGTACTATATCAGTATTCAGTATTTAGTACTATACCATGCCCTGGCCTGTTTAGTACTATACCATGCCCACGTACGCTACCTTCCTTGCTAAATCGTGCTTATTCAAACAAACGTAGGCCACCATAAATCTTTATACTTCGTGAAAAATTTCAATTTATTGAATTTGGGAATATTACCTCAAGCAGTAAAAATGGCCTTTAACCAGCATTCTACCTGCATGTGTGTGTGTGTGTGTGTGTGTGTGTGTGTGTGTGACGTAACTTTAGCAATGTTAGTCATATCACCACGATGTATGCAGTGTCGGACTTTATACTGATATCTAGCACCGGTGCATCATGCCGCAGACATGTAGCATGATGTCCCACCCAGTCATCTTATCCTGACACCAGGCCAACCAGTCTTAACGCTAAAATCTTATACTGAACGCCAAACTTGACAGCTGATGATACCATTTTTATAAGACAACTGCTGGTATGACTTGGCTAGGGTTTGAACCCGCGACCTTCCGCATCCGAGGCAGACGCTTTAACCCCTTAGGCCACCGGAGCGGTGCATTTATCTATAATATTAACTACTAATATGATATTCTCTCCTTTCACCTTTAAATCAAACAATATAGAAAAAATACTTGATATAATCATGATATTTAGTTCAAACTTATATGTAACAACCAACAATGTTTACTCTTGTGCTAGTTTCATTTAATAGTTGTACACATTTTGTAAGCAAAATAAAAACACCCATTACGCAATTTCAGTGTTTGGAGGTGGGTGGGTGAGGGTGTTCATTAGAACGGTTGTAAAACCACTAAGCTGTGGTATGAAAGGTTTTCTTAAGTAGAATCAGCGTAAATAGAGGAGCATAGAGAAAGACCAACGTTTACGGTATTTAAGTACGTAGGTATAACACTTTGTCCACTAATCCATGGATTTAGTTAGTTGATGTCCTTCTTCTGTTCTTCTTGAACTCTATATCTTCTTCTTCGATTCATAAATCGTCAGGTTGCTTGCAATTTTTTGTTCGTCAGCGCTATCCGGATCGTAGTAGTTTTCTGCAAATGCTAGAACCGGTTACTACCGATTCTCTCATCATTACTGCTGCTGAAACCATTTAATTCAACACTAAGAAACTCCGACAGCGCTTTCTAGTTATTATTGAATCTGTTATAAATAGATTTTCATGCCAACGAACTAATTAGATTTTCCTGACAACCAGCTAATTAGAATATTATCTTATTCTACATAGTATGTGCGTTGTCCTTATACACTGAAAAGACCAAGCTCATATTTTATCTTTAACGTCTAACGAGTAGAAAACACTTTGGTTGTTTGACACCAATCCGATACAAAAGTTCTAGGTGTTATGAAAGAAGCAAGTGAACTTTTTTTTAAAATTGTGTATATCTTGACTTAGTATTATCCTAAGTACGCGTGCTGCTTTGTATTATACATTGTGCATTACCTTTTCACCTAAATGTGATAAATATTTTTTGATTTTATTTTTTTCAGCCGCAGTATTTTCAAAATTCGAAAGTCGTATGCGGCTAGAAGGGAAAAAAAATTGTTGGGAGGTTTTTAGTACGCTGCATGATGTTTCTTGCACTTCGAATTCAAGGATAGGACAAAAACTGCTAAAAAGCTTGGTAATTTATGATTTTCAGAAGTTCTAAAACGGATGACCGAGGTGCTCAATATTGTTACAACTTTTAAAAATGTTGCTACTGAGGATATGCCGTCTGAACGTCAATCTTTCAATGTCTCGAATTTCGTTTCGACTCAACTTTCTGATTTTTATTCGATTTGGAAAGGAAAAAGGAAAATAGAGGTGAAAATGTTGTATGTTGTATGCTCAGGATATAGGCTCAATCAAATGGAAATGTAATGTAAGAGAAAATCGGTTTGATGATTGTTACAACGACCTGTATTAAATCCTAAATTTCCATACAGATCTACTCCGATTTTCTAGCTTTATTGATGTGCTTAGTTTAGATTCTAAACCATTTAATTTTCAGTTCCTTCTCTTTAACTGCTTCAGATGCGTATTCAGTGTGAAGTGTCATGGAAGACTCTACATAGGAATGAGGATGTAATATGTAGTTCGGGCGTGCAACGTTCATCTAATGCAAGTGGAAAGAGAGCATTTGACAAGTGGTTTGCCGAATGATGCCCAGTAATTAGCGAAATCATGATATCTGGACTGTTCGTCTCTCAATTTCCAC